>CAUYPK010010650.1:0-18269 GCA_963574355.1 Loris lydekkerianus
CAGGCTGGGCAAGGGACTTGAAGGGAAACTTCTCTGAAGAAGACAGGTGCATGGCCTACAGACATACGAAAAAATGCTCATTATCTTTAATTATCAGAGAAATGCAAATCAAAACTAACTTTGAGATATCATCTAACTCCAGTAAGATTAGCCTATATCACAAAATTCCAAGACCAGAGATGTTGGCGTGGATGTGGAGAAAAGGGAACACTTCTACACTGCTGGTGGGAATGCAAATTAATACATTCCTTTTAGAAAGATGTTTGGAAAACACTTAAGAGATCTAAAAATAAATCTGCCATTCGATCCTATAATTCCTCTACTAGGCATATTCCCAGAAGACCAAAAATCACTTTATAACAAAGATATTTGTACCAGAATGTTTATTGCAGCCCTATTCATAATTGCTAAGTTACAGAAAAAGCCCAAGTGCCCATCCATCCACGAATGGATTAATAAATTGTGGTACATGTACACCATGGAATATTATGCAGCCTTAAAGAAAGATGGAGACTTTACCTCTTTCATGTTTACATGGACGGAGCTGGAACATATTCTTCTTAGTAAGGTATCTCAAGAATGGAAGAAAAAGTACTCAATGTACCTAGCCCTACTATGAAACTAATTTATGGCTTTCACATGAAAGCTATAACCCAGTTACAACCTAAGAATAGGGGAAAGGGGAGAAGGGAGGGGAGGGAGGGGGGAGGTAGGCAGAGGGAGGGGGATTGGTGGGATTACATCTGTGGTGCATCTTGCAAGGGTATATGTGAAACTTAGTAAATGTGGAATGCAAATGTCTTAGCACAATAACGGAGAGGGTGCCTGGAAGGCTATGTTAACCAGTATGATGAAAATGTGTCGAACAGTCTATGAAACCAGTGTATGGTGCCCCATGATCACTTTAATGTACACAGCTATGATTTAATTTAAAAAAAAATTTTTTTAACTTTTTAGAAGTTCTTTATTTTGTTTCCTCTTTTACAAAATTTATTTTCTTTATTCTTTCACTCTTTCTACTTTTCTATTTTATGATTCTTTTACTAACTTCTTAGAATAGAATCCCATCATTTTTTAGCCTTTCGTATTTTCTAATGTATTTATTTAAGGCTGTGAGTTCCCTCTAAGTGACCTTTGTTGCAACTCTCAATATTTGAACTCCTGTTTTCATTATTATTTGATTTAAAAGTGCTTTTTACTGCCTTGGGAAGCTACTGTGTTCAACTGGGCAGCATATTCCTTCCCCTCTCCTGAAAATTTTCTTAATCATTGGAGTCTATAATGTGGAAGAATTGTGCTAAACATAGGAAAGACACAAAAAGATTTCTGCTCTCAAGAATCTTTTTTTTTTTTTTTAATCTCAAATTAAGGTGAGGGTACAAACAAATAGGTTACAATGTTTGCATTTGTTAGGTAAGGTCCCTGTGTAGTTGTGTCTCATACCCAAAAGGTGTGCCATATACCCCTACATTATGCCCCTTAAGTGGGAGCACACCCATCTCCCTCTATCTTCCTCTCTCCCCCCTCCCTCATTCCCCCTTCACCCTAGCTTGAATTGATTTGAATTTTTCTCTTATGTGGGTGTTTATTAGATCATCTACTAGCTTCATATTAGGTATTAAGTACATTGGATACTTGCTTCTCCATTCTTGTGATACTTGACTAGGAAGAATGTGTTTCAGCTCCATCTAGGAAGAATCGTTTTTAGAGACGTTAAGATGCCTAAATAGAAACATAAAATCATCAATACACTTGAGATGTGGTAAATGACACACAAGTAGCATAGACACTAAAAAAAAAAAAAAAAACATTACTTCTGTGTTTGAGCAGAATTTCAGGAAGAATAAGAGTTAGGCAAATACAAGTTCCACAAATATAAGTTGTACTAAGCTGTACTTACTTGGAACTTGTATTTGCAGAACTTATATTTGTGAAAAAGACTTAGAGGGAGGAAAAAGATAAGGGAGACTAGGATGAGCAAAGACCTAGTGGAAAGTTCAAAGAGCCGTTTGGAGAAACAATGAATAAATCAGACTGGATTACTGAAGAATTTGTGTGATGACATAAGAGAATTGAAGTTAATACAAATAATTCCATTTTATGTATCACTGTGAATATTGAGTTAATGAATTTGATTTTATCTTATAGAGAATGGGGGACCATTTTTAAAAACTTAGATTGGCAACTGATGTAAAGGAAAAGTATTATAGGAATATTTATCAGGGGGGGTTGGTTTGGGTAAAGTGAGAACAGATCTTTTTTTTTATTATTAAATCATAGCTGTGTACATTGATATGATCATGGGGCATCATACACCAGCTTCATAAACCGTTTGACACTGGTAATTTTCATCACACTGATTGACATAGCCTTCCTGGCGTTTTTTTAGTTATTGTGCTAAGGTGAGAACAGATCTAAAAGCAAGAAACCAGGTGCAGGTGGTAAGGTGTTCACAGGAGTGACAGCAGAAGGTAAGAACTAGGGGGAGGGGTGGAACATCTCTCTGTCCCTCACTGTCACTTTGGCTTTAGTGAATAAGGACACAGTAGTTCTCTCATCACGTCAAAAAAATATGCATTTGATTTCAGGATGAAAAGTGAAATGGCAATATAGGTAGCCTTCATCATATTTCTAAATGCTTTTCCTCACTTTTTTTTTTTTTTTCTTTTTGAGAAAGCACTTCCTGGTACTTTGGGGTGGTATTTTTGTTTTTCAACATGTATGTGGGGAATTGTTGCAATTTTCACTTTGTCAATTACATTGGCCAAAAGATACTGTATTACATTTCAACCTGATGCCTTCCACACTTGCATAGATCCCAAACCCCATAGTTTAGCAATGAGCTAAAAATTTGCCACATCTGCATGATGCTAAAGGTCATTCCCTTGAAATGCATCATACTAAAAGGAATCCTATTTCTTGCCAAAAATTTTGTGGGTGCCTGTCACATTTATCTTCCTTCCATCAACAGCAACGGCAACAGCAACAGCACCATCATAATATTTTATGTTCAACCTCAGATGACATCAGAGAGAAGCCCTCCCGCTCATTTCCATGGGCTTTCACCATACAATGAGAACCTCCAGGCTACTGTTCCCACATTCCCCATCGCCTCATCTTTGCAGAACGAGATCCACTTTCTGTGTAAACTTTTCTTTTAACTCTGCTCACTAGCAAAATCTCTGATTTAACTCTCACTCCAATGTATTTCTTTATTGGCAAATGTCTATTTCTCTTATATTGGTTGGATTTTGCCTTCTCCATTAAGCTATAAACTTTTTATGAACTGTGAGTGTTCCCCCAAATGTCTCAAACTGACCAACCACCATTATTTGATGATATGTGACTATATGTGAATTTATCTTGTTCTTCATAACTTTATTCTCTTTCTCCCAAACACACCCATACATTACTTTCATGGGTTAACGTAATGGGAACAACTCTTGGCATTCAAGCTAGAAAACACTGACAATGATGAAGGAAATAAGTATCCTTTAAACATTTATCTTCTCTGTTGTTATTATATAGTCCTCCCAAGCTTCCTAAAAGGGCCACAATGTTCTTATGGCTGATGGTGTTAATTATGAAAATTCTGGTGTCAATGCCAAAAAAGTTATTATAAGGAAGAAACACATCTTCCCACTCCTCTGGTTTCTCTGAGGAAGTATTTTCCTCTAAGGACCTCTGGCTTCTTGGCTTAGCCCTTACTATTCACCATGGAGACAGAGTGACTTCCCTGATTCAATGAGTCGAGGAGGTGAATTGGACACACAAATCTCAGCATTTTCCAATCTTTCTCTTCCTCTTGGGAGCCATGTGTGGGGTGAACATGCTCCTCCATGGAAGAACTTTGACAGGGCTTCACCTACAGCAAGTAGTCTGTGGTGGTGAAGCCCTGCTTGGGTCTGGGTAGGTCAGTCTAATTCCAAGTATTAAGTGCTAATATTAAGATGCCCATCTTCACTGCACACTTAAGCTTCTAACAGCTGGCATCTTGGTTTCCATCTTACTTACTCTATGTCTTAAGTCATAAAATGGGTCAAGAAAGGACAGTGTTACTGAGTCCCTCTCCAATTACAACAGCACTACCTGATATTTGGTTGCCGCTGGTAGAAGTGGCAAGAATCTAAGGCAACCCTGCTCTCTGAATGTGGACATGGCAGGTGTCAATTTCTTCCCTGAAACCCTGCGCCACAGTTAGCATTCACAAGGGCAATGAAATTACCTACGCTCCTGACCTCCAGGTCCCTCTCATCTGATTGCCATGTGGCTAACGGCCAGAAACTCATCTCAAAGAATGCCTGGCACTCATAGCAATCAACCAAACGCTTCCCTCATGGAAACAGAGCTTTGCCTTTTTGTAGGCTCTTTCCTTTAGGTACATTGGTCCTCCACATCCATGGGTTTTACATCTGCAGATCAAAAATATTCAGGAAAAACTACCAATAAAAAATACAATATAATAGCTATTTATATACCTTGTCTATTGTATTAGGTACTATAAGTAATCTAGAGATGATTAAAATATACAGGAGGATGTGTGTAGGCTATATGCAAAGACTATGCCATTGTATATAAGGGACTTGAGCATCTGCAGATTTTGGTATTCATGAGGGTCTTAGAAGAAATCTCCTGTGGATACAGAGAGACAGTTGTTGTTTCCAGCAAGAGAGATTTTCACAATAGAGTGGTTTTTTATGTCTGAGAAGAAAGAAGTCCTTAGTCTATAAATGTACACATTGGGGCAGCTCTGTACGGGCAATGTCTCCCAATCTAAAAATCAGGAAACTAAGACCTTTTTCTAACAAGTTGGCCTAATTTATTGCTTTTTACTTTCTTTTTATTTCAGATTAATATGAGGGTACAATGATTAGGTTACATGGTTTGTGTTTCTCAGGTAAAGTTCAAGTTGTAGCTGAGCTCTTCGCCCAGGGGGTGTACTATATACCCTTACACTGAACATGTTAGGTGAGAGCTTACCAGTTCCCCTCTATTCTCCTTTCTTCCTCCTTCCCCCCTCATTTGAATTTAATTGCATGAGTGTATATTAATAGTTGTTTATCTATTGGTTTCATATTAGTATTGAGTACATTGGAGCTTACTCTTTCATTCTCGTGATATTTTACTAAGAATGTGTTTCAACTCCATCTAAGTAAATACAAAAGATGTAAAGTCTCCATCTTTCTATGACTGAATAGTATTCCATGTGTACATATACCACAGTTCATCCATCCGTTCCTGTGTTGATAGGCACTTGGGTTGATTTCACATCTTGGTGATTATGAACTGAGCTGCAATAAATAGTCAAGTGCAAATGTCCTTATGGTAAACTAATTTTTTTTTCTTCTGGGTAGACACCTAGTAATGGGATTATGGGATCAAATGGAAGGTTTACTTTTAGTTCTTTGAGGATTCTTCACACTTCTTTCTATAGATGCTGTATTAGTTATAACCCCAGTAATAATAGTCCATATCATAAAATCCCAAAGTTCCAGGTACTAGTGTGGATATGGAGAGAAAGGAACACTTTTACACTGCTGGTGGGATTGCAAACTGGCCTAATTTAAATCAACTGAGAGTGTGGCCACAGTCTATCTCAAAATTGGACATTGAAATCTCAGTGACTCACTTCTGAATGACCCAGAGATCCTCAAAGATAAGTGGGAAATATAGACACAAGTGAAATCTCCTTCTACTAGTTCTGTCCACCCACCTCCCACCCTTACCCATCTAGTTTCCAGGCCTTCCTTTCTTCTGTGCCCAGACCTATCTCATGTATATGGAAATAAAATCTCCCAGCTTTTTCTCACTGAGATCAACTGAGCTTATTATATAATCTCAGGTCTTGTTCCAAGAAAACCAAGATCAATCTAAAAAAGCAGTCATCTAAACTTGGCAGACATTTGTGTGGGAAAGTCTTTAAGCAAAAACAAATTTGTTGATGTATTGGGACAAGAAACTCAGAGAAAAGATAAAATGTTCCATAAGCCAACTCTGTCCTCAGCTTCAACATTCACACTTTTCTCAGCCAACAGTCCCTGTTCCACTTTATGGAAGAAGCCAACTCCTCAGCTTGTCATGATTAGGCCAAATGCCCTTACCAAAAGGCCAAAGGAACACCAAGATGTTCCTGGAGAGAATTCTTAACTGCAGAGACAGGCTGTGGCAAAAACAGTTGACCAACAGAAAGAACGAAGAAAGGTATCAACAACAAATGGTTACATTGAAATAGCTTTTGTACTTCAGTTTATGTTAATTAATTAACTTCTATATCCACTCTCTCTTCCTCTTTAAGGTTATATACAGAGGGTTCCTCTGTCTTTGTTATGGTGAGTGACAATATGACAAAACACAATGAGTGCAGCTTCCAAATAGAAATATAAATAAAGATTAAGGTTCTCTAAGGAAGTGAAAGAAATTGCTTTTCCTTTCCCAAGCAATAAGTGGAGGAAACAAGAAGGTTCTGGGGAATATCAAAATGGCTACAGCTTCTTAAGCAAGGGAAAATATTAGTTAGGAATAGCCTCATGCCAAGGAAAGAGATATTGAGAAACTGGTCTTCTATAGGATCAATCCACTGGGAGGCAGATTGAATCCCTTAATATCAGTGGAAGGTTGGAGGTTCATGGTAACCCAAGTGGATTGATTTATTATTCAAAAGGTGATTTTACTCTCTTGGATTTGTACCTGTGCATGCTTCCTCTTCCTCTGTGGTTTCTTGGTGAGCAGAGGCTTTAAAATAGCACATGGGTACCAAAAAAGAAGATGCCAGAATGGCAAGTAACTCCCAACCATAGCGCTGCACGTTTTGGGTGTTCTAGATTTTCCTGGATTGTTTCTCTTAGGAGTTTTAAGAATGAAACTAATAGAGCAGCCATGGAGATGCTCAGCCTTGCTTGCTACTTATACTACCTTCTCAGCAAGGTAATCCTTTCCCCTCAGAAGCCCCTGCCTCCAAAGATAAAAGTCAGAATATTATGGAAATTAATATCAAGTCTGGTGTCATCCTATGCAAGCATATAGGTGCCCCAAACACATGACATTCACCAATCCTCTTATCCACAATTCTGATCAGTATTTAGCCAAAAGGTAAATTTATCTTCTAAATATTAACATCTACATTCAAATCAAGAATGAATCCAACCAGCAGTGCAGTAATTAGAATATGCAGGTCAGTGTCCTACCACTATAACACAGGGCCATCACGTTCATGCTATTATAATGGTATCAGCTAATTAAGTGGCAGTCATTAATACAAGTCATGATGTGACAGTGCTGTTGCCCAAATGACCTGTGCCACAGTATACCATACTACTTTAACCATGCCCTAGCTTATCTAAGGACCAGGTCATTTATTTGAACCTAGACCCAGAGTCATTTAATTATCTACTCATACCCAGTAAAATAGGTAAGACTCAGAAGGCTGTTGTTACTCTCTATGTTATTTTCTCAGCTAACAGTAATACTCTTTGTTTTCTGTGAAGAAACCAGTCTTTCCAAAGACAAACTCATCCACAATAATTAGGTCCCTAACATCTTTTCATAAAATAAGGCCAACTGTATCCCATGGAGTTTGTATCCTAGAACTAGCATTTTCTCTATGATGGCATGATTGAGCTTATTAATAATAATAAACTGCTAGTTGTGGAAAAATTTCTCGGGTATTTTGTAGAATTCAAAGAAAACAATTGCATTCTTTCAGAAATTTAACAAATCTGAAACAAAGCCAAGTTTATAAAAATTCCTCAATTGTAATCTACTCCACAGAATTTAAGTGTTGGAAAGAACCTTGAAAGGTCATTGAGTTCATTTTCAAGACTTCAGAGAAGAAAAGACCAAAGGACTGGGGATAAAGAAACAACACACGCACACATATCCTGGAATCCAGGCTTATCTCAGCCACTAATCCATTTGACCTGGAATGTATTGTCTCCCTCAAACTCAATGTCTCAATATATATGATGATAGAATATGCCTAAGATTCCATCAAACTTGAACATTTATGGAAGAAAAAGTATCCAATGTACTCAGCCCTGCTATGAAACCAATTTCATATGAAAGCTATAACCCAATTATGGCCCAAGAACGTGGGGAAAGGGGAGAAGGAGGGGAGGGGAGGGGGGAGGCTGGGGGGAGGGAGGGTGATACGTGGGACCACACCTACGGTGCATCTTACAAGAGTACGTGTGAAATCTACATAATGTAGAATATAAATGTCTTAACACAATAACTAAGAAAATGCCATGAAGGCTATGTTAACCAGTTGGATGAAAATATTTCAAATTGTATATAAAACAAGCACAGTATACCCCATAATTGCATTAATGTACATAGCTATGATTGAATTTTAAAATCAAAAACTATCACAAAAACTTGTAATTTAAGATTAAGTTTCTTGGTATTTGTTTACTGTGCTCTTGCAAGACATCCTTTATACAGGCCCAACATGGAAAACTAACTACTTTCTGCTTGTCTTATTTCCTCATATTTTGATATAAACTTCTCTATTCTGGTGAATATGGACCATCATTTCCTTCTTTGTAAGCAGAAAGAAATCTGAATCACAATTCAAAATGCAAATTTAGTCTAAGTCAAAAATGGGGAAGGTGCACTAAATAAATGGGAAATAGTATTATGATGCCCTAAGAATGCTATCAAAATTTCTGTTCATTAAAATTTCTCTGTGTGTATGCCTTATTTATGAATATATCTGTACATTATTATATCCTAGAAATATTCTATACTTTATACTATCTATCTACCATCTATTTTCTATCTTATCCCTATTTTATTATAACTTAGGACATAGGTACATGTTATCTAATAATTAATCCGTACCAAATTAATTAAAATGAGAGTTCTTTTGATTAGGTCATCTATAGCTAAAGTTGTAAGGACTAACCTGCATGTTGCTTTCAGTGGTGATCTTTTCATTTAAAGATCAAGTATGATTACTATTTGTAAATTAATTTTTATACAGTTATTTAGCTAATACCTTAGCTCACTTATCTAAGGGAAAAAAGAAGAATTGAGAAGATTTATTTAGTATTGACTGCAAACTGTGGATTACCTAGAGTTTCTAACAAAAATCAACTATGTTAGATTTTGTTATACAAGTTAGTAATGTCTAGGGACAGCTTAAATTTATAGTATGTGTATACTGTGTATACTAGTTTATCTGAACTTGAATAAAGCATATTTTGTAACCTGGAAATAAAAGACTACGTTGGCTTTGGGCTTTAACTATCTGGGCTGGCAATTTTTTTTTTTTTTTTTTTTTTTTTAGTGGCTAGTCCTAAAATGTAAATCAGTCAAATAATATATAGTAAATGTATTTAATTATCGATATGTTCTACAGAACAAAAGCAATCATGGATATGAAAAAAAATCATTCTTTTCTCCAAAAGAGTAATGTAAGTATTTAATGAAAAACTTTAGATAATGAAGGGAATTTAATAGTTAAAATGTAAATGTGGAGAACTTCTGAATTGCTAGGTTATATGGTAACTCTCTATTTTAACTTTTTGAGAAATTATAAAACTGCTTTCCATAGCAGCTGCACCAATTTACCTAGGTAGCAATTAATATACTCTGTCTCTACAGAATCATGAGCTTTTGTGTCTGGCTGTTTTCACTTAGCATAATGTTTTCAAGGTTCATTCATATTGTAGCATGTATCAATAAATTGTCCCTTTTTCTGACTGAATAATGTTCTACCTTATGAATATATCACATTTTGTGTATCCATTTGTTAGGTGATGAGATGTCTCTACTTTCTATTAAGACTAATACTACAATGACCATGGTGGTATTTTTGTGTGTGGGTGGGTGTATGTTTTCATTTCTATTGCAGAGATACCTAGGAATGAAATTACTAGGTTATATGGTAACTCTCTATTTTAACTTTTTGAGAAACTATAAAACTGCTTTCCATAGCAACTACACCAATTTATACTCTTACCAGCAATGTATGAGGGTTCCAATTCTTCTATATTCTTATCAACACTTGGTATTATCTTTTTTATTGTAGCTACTCTAGGGGATAGGAATTGGAATCTCATTATAGTTTCTATTTCTCTGATGACTAATGATCTGAAGCATCTTTTCATTTGCTTAATGAAACTTACATAACTTTGGGAAAGATCCATACAAATCCTTTGCCTGTTTTTATTAATAATTAGTAAGATATATATATATTCTGGAAACAAAACCCTAATTAGATATAGATTTTGCAGAGTTTTTTCTTATTCTGTGGGTCCTTTTCACTTTCTTGACAATATCCTTTGCACTGCAAATATTTAAAAATTTTGAAGTCCAATTTAGCTTTTTTGTTTTAAAAAAAAAATTCCCAACAAAAAAATACCCTGGTCTGGATAGCTTCATACCAGAATTCTCTCTCTTTTTTTTTTTATTTTTTTTTTTTTATCATAGCTGTGTACATTAATGCAATCACGGGGCACCATACACTGGTTTATAGACCGTTTGACACATTTTCATCACACTGGTTAACATAGCCTTCCTGGCATTCACACCAGAATTCTATCAAACCTTCAAAGAAGAGCTTATGCCTATACTGCAGAAATTATTCCAAAAAATTGAAGAGGAAGGAATCTTCCCCAACATGTTCTATGAAGCAAACATCACCCTGATAACACAACCAGGAAAAGACCCAACTAAAAAGAACTTTAGACTAATTTCACCAATGAATATAGATGCAAATATTCTCAACAAAATCCTAGCCAATGGATTAATCATCTTATCATCAAAAAAGTCATACATCATGATCAAGTAGGTTTCATCCCAGGGATGCAAGGCTGGTTTAATATACATAAATCCATAAATGTTATTTGCCGTATTAAAAGAAGCAAAAACAAAGCCCATATGATCCTCTCAATAGATGCAGAAAAAGCATTTGATAAAATCCAGCATCCTTTTCTAATTAGAACATTGAAGTTTAGGCATTGGTAGCACATTTCTTAAATTGATTGAAGCTATTTATGGCAAACCCACAGCTAATATTTTACTGAATGGAGTTAAACTGATAGCTTTTCCACTTAGAACTGGAACCAAACAAGGTTGTCCTCTATCACCATTACTATTCAACATAGTGCTGGAAGTTCTAGCCAATACAATTAGGCAAGACAAGGAAATAAAGGGAATCCAAATGGGAGCAGAGGAGGTCAAATTCTCCCTCTTTGCTGACAATACAATCTTATACTTAGAGAACCCCAAAGACTAAACTACAAAACTCTTGGAAGTCATCAAAAAATACAGTAATGTCTCAGGATATAAAATCAATGTCCACAAGTCAGTTGCCTTTGTATATGCCAACAACAGACAAAATGAGAGGCTAATTAAGGACACAACTCCCTTCACCATAGCACCAAAGAAAATGAAATACTTAGGAATATACCTAACAAAAGAGGTGAAGGACCTCCATAAAGAAAATTATGAAACCCTAAGAAAGGAAATAGTAGAGGACTTTAACAAATGGAAGAACATACCATGCTCACGGCTGGGAAGAATCAACATCGTTAAAATGTCTACACTTCCCAGAGCAATCTACCAATTCAACACCATCCCTATCAAAATACCAACATTGTACTTTCAAGATTTGGAAAAAATGATTCTGCGTTTTGTATGGAACCAGAAAAAAACCCATATAGCTAAGGCAGTTCTTAGTAATAAAAACAAAGCTGGGGGTACTGATGTAACAGAATTTAGGCTGTACTACAAGGTGATAGTGGTCAAGACTGCATGGTACTGACACAAAAATAGAGACATAGACATTTAGAATAGAATAGAAAACCAGGAAGTGAAACCAACAACTTATAACTACCTAATCTTTGATACGCCAAACAAGAGCATCCACTGGGGAAAAGACTCCCTATTCAATAAATGGTGCTGGGAGAACTGGATATCCACATGTAAAAGACTAAAACTGCACCCGCACCTTTCTCCACTCACAAAAATTGATTCAATATGGATAAAGGACTTAAATTTAAGGCATGAAACAATAAAAATCCTCAAAGAAAGCATGGGAAAAACACTGGAAGATAGATATTGGCCTGGGAAAAGACTTTATGAAGAAGATTGTCATCGCAATAGCAACAGCAACAAAAATAAACAAACGGAATTTAATTAAACTGAAAAGCTTCTGTACAGCTAAGGAGACAACAACCAAAGCAAATAGACAACCTACACAATGGGAAAGGATATTTTCATATTTTTAATCAGACAAGAGCTTAACAACTAGGATCTATAGAGAACTTAAATTAATCCACATGAAAAAACAACAACAATCCCATATATCAATGGGGAAAAGAGACGAACAGAACCTTCCCTAAGAAGACAGATGAATGGCTAGCAAACATGAAAAATGCTCATCATCCCTAATTATTTGAGAAATGCAAATTAAAACCACCCTGAGATATCATCTAATCCTAGCAAGAATGGCCCATATCACAAAATCTCAAAACTGCAGATGTTGGTGTGGATATGGAGAGAAGGGAACACTTTTACACTGCTGGTGGGACTGCAAACTAATACAACCTTTTTGGAAGGAAGTATGGAGAAACCTCAAAGAACTCAACCTAGATCTCCTGTTTGATCCTGTAATCCCATTACTGGGCATCTATCCAGAAGGAAAAGAAGGCTTTCATTATAAAGACATTTATACTAGACTGTTTATCACAGCTCAATTTACAATCGCTAAAATGTGGAAACAGCCTAAATGCCCCTCAACCCAGGAATGGATTGGCAACCTGTGGTACATGTATACCATGGAATACTATTCAGTCATTTTAAAAAATGGAGATTTTGTAGCTTTTGTATTAACCTGGATGGAGGTGGAACACATTATTCTTAGTGAAGCATCACAGGAATGAGAAACATGAATCTTATGTTTTCAACTTTGATCTGAGGACAATTAATGACATAGTGGGGAGTGGGGGAAGGGGAGAGCAGACAGAGAAGGAGGGAGGGGTGAGGGCAAGGAAAAGAAAAAGAAAAAAAAGAAAAGAAAATAGTGACTAATTCTCACATAAATTGGATTTAATTTTGACCAAAGTATATTATTTGAACAATAATTTTTAATTCAACTTACTAATACATTGTTTAAGATATTTCATCCTCATTTATAGTGAAATATGTTTGTAATTTCCCTTTATAATAATATATTTTTTTCCAATTTTAATATCAGGTATAGCCAGATGAAGTAGAATGATTTTGAAGTATTTCTTCTTTTTTCTATTGTCTATAAGATTTGGCATGATCTGTTTGTTTTTTTTTTTTTTTTAACTATCTTCTATTTTTATTTATAAATATTAGTTGTCTATTTTTTGAGACTTTGAAAAAAAAAAAAGAAGTTAACTGATGACTCCATACTGAACCTCAGAGTCAAAGCATTCTATGATAGACATACTTTTATCTGACAATGTGAAAGTTACTTTTTTTGCATTATTATCATTATTATTATTGCTCAATATTTCATTGCAGCAATTGTCTGATTTCTTTTATGAATGTATTTATCTTTGTTCACTCTTTACGAGGTTTTTGTTTCTAGTCCTTATCTTAAACATTGTTATTGTTATTAAATTTTAAGCCTTTGTAATTTTGAAAAGGCAAAAAGTGGAAACCAAATTAACACATTTATATGTATTGAGAAAATAAAAATATATATATCTTTTCCCAATTGAATGGTCTTAGAGATCTTCATAAAAACCAATTGATTGGGTTGTTTACTTTTTCTTGATGTTTCAGTTGTTTCTAGATTCTGGATATTAACCCTTTATTGGATGTATATAAATTGTGAATATTTTTTCCATTCAGTAGGTTATCTATTTATTCTGTTGATAATAGGCTTTGCTGTCCCATTTGTTTTTGTTGTTGTTGTTGTTATCATAATTACCTTTGGGGTCTTAATCATAAGTTCTTTGCCTAGACCAGTGTCTAGAAGAAATTTTTTAATATTTTCTCTCTCTTTTTTTTTCTGGCTATTTTTGTTGTTGTTGTTGTTGTTGTTGTTGTTGTTGTAATTGTCATTGTTGTTTAGCTGGCCCAGGCTGGGTTTCAACCCGCCAGCTTTGGTGTATGTGGCTGGTGTCATAACCACGTGCTATAGGCACCCAGCCAAAGCATCCTGCTTTTTCATCTTCCCAAAGATCTTTTTATTTTTTTATTATTAAATCATAAGTGTGTACATTAATGCAATCATGGGGTACAATGTGATGGTTTTATATACCATTTGAAATATCTTTATCAAACTGGTTAACATACAGTTCACCAAATTTTCTTATTGTGTTCAGACATTTATACTCTACAGTTAGTAAATTTAACATGTACCCTTGTAAAATGCACCAAAGTTATTGTCCCACCAAGAACCCTCCCTGCACCTCTCCTCTCCCCTCCCCTCCCCTCCTTCTCCTCTTTCCCCTTCTTCTTGGACTAAATTTGGGTTATAGCTTAAGCTATAAGTTGGTTTCATAGTAGGGCTGAGTACTTTGGATAATTTTTCCTCCATTCTTGAGATACTTTGCTAAGAAGAATATGTTCCAGCTCCATCTATATAAACATAAAACAGGTAAAGTCTCCATCTTTTCTTAAGGCTACATAATATTCCATGATGTACATATATCCAATTTATTAATCCATTCATGGGTTGATGGGCACTTTGGCTTCTTCCATGATAGAGCAATTATGAATTGGGCTGCAATACACTCTCGTACAAATATCTTTCTTATAATGTGATTTTTGGTCTTCTGGATATATACCTAGTAGAGGAATTGTAGGATCAAATGGAAGGTCTATTTTTAGATCCCGAAGTGTTCTCTGAACATCTTTCCAAAAGGAGCATGTTAGTTTGCATTCCCACCAGCAGTACAGAAATGTCCACCTTTTCTCCACATCCATGCCAACATTTCTGATTTGGGGATTTTGTGATGTGAGCTAATCTTACTAGGGTTAGATGATGTCTCAAAGTAGTTTTGATTTGCATTTCTCTGATGATTAAGGATGATGAGCATTTTTTCATGTGTCTGTAGGCCATGTGCCTGTCTTCTTCAGAGAATTTTCTCTTCAAGTCCCTTGCCCACCCTGAGATGGGATCACTTGTTCTTTTCTTGCTAATACATTTGAGTTCTCTGTGGATTCTGGTTATTAAACCTTTGTCAGAGACATAATCTGCAAATATCTTCTCCTATTCTGAGGGCTATTTCCTTGATTTACTTACTGTGTTCTTGACTGTGCAGAAGCTTTTTAGTTTGAACAGGTCCCAGTAATGTATTTTTGGTGTTGCTTCAATTGCCCAGGGGCCTTCCTTATAAAATATTCTCCCTGGCTGACTCCCCCATGTGTTGTCCCTGCACTTTCTTCTAGTATTTTTATAGTTTCATGCCTTAAGTTTAAACCTTTAATCCAATGAGAGTCTGTCTTAGTTAATTGTGAAAGGTGTGGGTCCAGTTTCACTCTTCTACAGGTCTACAGCCAATTCTCCCAGCACCATTTGTTAAATAGGGAATCTTTTCCCCCACTGAATGCTTCTATTTGACTTGTCAAAGATCAAATAACAGTAAGTAGCTAGGTTCATCTCTTGGTTCTCTATTCTCTGCCATACATCTACGTCTCTGTTTTTGTGCCAGTACCATGCTGTTTTGATCACTATCAATTTATAGTATAATCTGAGATCTGGTAGTGTGATTCCTTCTGCTTTGTTTTTATTTCAGAGTAATACCTTGGCTATTCGAGGTTTTTTCTGATTCCATATAAAATGAAGTATTATTCTTTTCAAAATTAAAGTAGGACAGTGGACCTTTAATAAGGATTGCATTAAAATTGTATATTGCTTTGGGTAATATGAATATTTTAACAATGTTGATTCTTCCCAGCCATGAGCATGGTATGTTTTTCCATTTGTTAACAGTTTCACCTATTTCTTTTCTTAGAGTTTCATAGTTCTCCTTATAGAGATCTTTCATGTCCTTTGTTAGGTAAACTCCCAAATATTTCATCTTCTTTGGCACAACTCTGAACAGAATAGAGTCCTTGACTGTTTTTTCAGCATGATTATTGTTCGTATATATAAAGGCTACAGATTTATGAGTGTGGATTTTGTAACCTGAGATGCTGCTGTATTCCTTGATCACTTCTAAGAGTTTTATAGTAGAATCCCTGGTGTTTTCCAGATATACAATCATATCATCTGTGAAGAGTGAAAGTTTGATCTCTTCTGACTCTATGTGGATACCCTTGATCGCCTTTTCTTCCCTAATTGTGGTGGCTAAAACTTCCATTACGATGTTGAAAAGCAGTGGAGACAATGGGCAACCTTGCCTGGTTCCTCATCTGAGTGGAAATGATTTCAGTTTAACTCCATTCAATATGATATTGGCTATGAGTTTGCCTCTATCAGTTTAAGAAATATCTCTTCTATACCCATTTTCTTAAGTGTTCTGATCATAAAGAGATGCTGGATATTATCAAAAGCTTTTTCTGCATCAATTGAGAGAATCATATGGTCATTATTTTATAATTTGTTTATGTGTTGTATTATATTTAGAGATTTACATATATTGAACCAGCCTAAGACCCTAGGATAAAACCCACTTGGTCATAGTGTATAATTTGTTTGATGTATTGCTGGCTTCTAGTTTGCTAGGATATTGTTGAATATTTTTGCATTAATATTCATTAGTGATATTGGTCTATAATTTTCTTTTCTTGTTGGGTCTTTTCCTGGTTTGGGAAATCAAAGTGATGTTTGCTTCATAGAATTTTTTGGGTAGTATTCCTTCTTTTTCTATATTTTGGAAAAGGTTGAGTAATATAGGTACTAGTTCCTCTTTAAAGGTTTAGTAGAATTCTGATGTGAAGCCATCTGGTCCCGGGCTTTTCTTTTTAGGGAGATTTTGTATAGTTGATGCTATTTCACAACTTGATATATGCCTGGTTAGCATTTCCACTTTATACTGGCTAATTCTAGGGAGGTGGCATGCTCCCAAGTATTGGTCTATTTCATTCAAATTTTTGCATTTCTGAGAATAGAGTTTCTTGTAATATTCATTACAAGGATTACTCATTAAGAATTTTTTGAATTTCTGAGGAGTCTTTTGTTATTTTGTCTTTGTCATTTATGACTGATAAAATTAGGGATTTTACTCTTTTTTTTCTGATGAGGTTAGCCAAAGGTTTACCTATTTTACTGACCTTTTCAAAAAACCAACTTTTTGATTATTGATCTGTTGTATAATCTCTTTGTTTTCAAATTCATTTAATTCTGCTCTAATTTTGGTTATTTGTTTTCTTCTGCTGTTTAGGATTGTAATGTTCTTCCTTTTCCAGTTGCTTGAGATGTCCCATTAAGTTGTTAACTTCATCTCTTACCATTTTCTTGAGGAAGGCTTGCAGTGCTATAAATTTCCCACTTAGGACTACCTTTGTGGTATCCCAGAGGTTCTGATAATTCATGTCTTCATTGTCGTTTTGTTTCACTAATTTGGTAATTTCCTTCTTAATCTTGTTTATGACCCAGCTAACATTCAGCATAAGGTTAGTTTCCATGTTTTTTGTATGACAATGCAAATTCCTATTGTTACTGAGTTCAACTTTTATTCCATGATGGTCTGAGAAAATATAAGGATATTTCTATTCTTTTAAATTTGCTGAGGTTACACTTGTGACCTAAGATGTAATCAATTTTGGAGTATGTTCCATGGGCTGATGAGAAGAATGTGTATTCAATTTTGTTAGGATGAAATGTTCTGTGGATGTCTATAAAATCCAATTGTTGAATGGTTAAGATTAAGTCTAAAATTTCTTTGTTGAGTTTCTTATTGCAGGATCTATCCAACACTGCCAAAGAAGTGTTAAAATCTCTGACTATTGTGGTGCTGGAGGAAATCAAGTTGCTCATGTCTGTTAGAGTCTCTCTTATAAATTAAGGTGCATTCTGGTTTGGTGCATAAATGTTAATAATTGAAATCTCATCATGTTGAGTGTTACCCTTAAGATTAAGTCTCAAATTTCTTTGTTGAGTTTCTTATTGAAGGATCTATCCAACACTGCCAAAGAAGTGTTAAAATCTCCTACTGTTGTGGTGCTGAAGGAAATCAAGTTGCTTATGTCTGTTAGGGTCTCTCTTTTTTTTTTTTTTTTTTTTATTAAATCATAGCTGTGTACATTGATATGATCATGGGGCATCATATACTAGCTTCATAAACCATTTGACACATTTTCATCCCAATATTCAACATAGCCTTCCTGGCATTTTCCCA
>CAUYPK010010657.1:0-24578 GCA_963574355.1 Loris lydekkerianus
AGGCCCGGCCTGAAACTGCCTCTACCTAGATACAGCCAATGTGGTACCATGCCACTGGCCCGACCCTGTCACTCACCTCTTCCCCCGCCTTCTTTCCCTGCCCCTTCTCCACAATAAAAAAATAAATAAAAAAAATAAATAAAATAAAATAAAATAAAATAAATAAAAAAAAAAAAAGAATTGTCTTTCTTGTCTCCAAAGGCTTTGTTCCCAACACACAATACAAGCCCAGAGAATAGAAGCTATAGATAGCTCCAGGATCAGAGGTCAGATTAAAATGAACATTAATTACAGTTAGACTAAAAGTAATTGCTGGTGAATTTGAGGTGTGTGAGCAGGTGCAGGGATGGACCACTGTACACTTGGTGCCCTGAGAAGGTTTTGTTCATTCAGCACAAGAAGCTCTTGGGAGAGGAGGGATATTCGAGGAATACTGAATATCATGTTAAGCAGAACAGGAAAAATGTCTTTCTTAGGAACAGCCTCAGGACCTTGTGAGTTGAAATGAGGCTGCAAGCATAATGCCTGAGATATCACCTCATAAGCTGAGTGCCCAGGAAGACAGAGTTGGGCAGAGGGTGGCTTGGGCCTCACGTCCACCCTCCAGACCAGGTGGTGTCAGAGCTGGACAGTGTCAGGCACATTGCTACCACCCAGCCCCTCTCAGTCACGGTTCAGGACTTCCAAAAGCAGCTGCCTCAGGATGACCCCCCCCTTCTTTATTTTCATTTTTGTGAAAATACTTTTTCAGAATTAAATCAAAAAAATTAATGAGTCAACTAAACCTAAGGTGTTAAAACTGTAGCCTCATTCTGACCTCCAGTGCACACTTCTGAGCCACGTGACTCCTACTGGTAGGTTCATCACCTTGTTTGAAGAGACTCTCTTCAAAGAATTGGGGACCCATCCAGGTTTGAAGTAAGAGGGATTCAAGCAGGTCCTGCTCACAAACAGGAAACAACAAATATCCCGTGTTCTCTCTACGCTCTGACTTCACTATGGTCTGAAAGCTTATGTTCCCCCAAAATTCATATGTTGAAATCCTAAGCCCCAGAGGGAGGCTAGAACATGGGGTCTTATGGAAAGAAATCCCTTCTGATGGGGTTAGTGTCCTTATAAAACAGGCCCAGGGGAACCCAGTAGCTGCTTCCACCATATGAGGACACTCTGAGAACTGTGAACAAGGAAACGAGCCTTCATCAGACCCAGAACAGCCAGGGCCTTGATCTCGACCTTCCCAGACTGCAGAATGGTAAGACATAAATTTCTGTTGTTTAGAAACAACCTAGTCCATTCTCTTATATCAGTCTAAACAGACTAAGACAGACTCTGAACCTATGGTGATGCTATAGAATCAGACAAATGTGGTCATAAATGCTGCCTCTGCCTGTTTCTTACTATATTTCCTGTGGAAAGTTTCTTCACCTGTTTATAACTTAGTTTTACCCTACCTAATAAAAAAGACAATAGTTATCTCAAAGGACTACTGTAAGATTTAAAGAGAAAGCATAATTATAGTAGCTGACACTTATTCAGGGTATAAAATGAGCCAAAGTCTGTGCACAGCTCTTTACATGGATTCATTCATGCATTCATTTGGTACATACTCACTGAATGCCTATTATGTACTGGGCACAGTTTTATGGGGTCTGGAATAATAATCATCATCATTATAATTAATATTATTGAGTGCTTACTAGGTGCCACGCACATTTCCAAACAGGTTAAATTATCACAATGCTCCTGTAAATTATTTTGTTTAATTCTCACAATATTTTAATGAAGTAGTAATATATTATTTTCCCCATTTTTACAAATGAGGAAACTGAGGCATAAAGGATAACTTGCCCAAAGTCACACCCCTAGCAAATGGAACTCCATAGATGACACCTGAGGGATCAGCTTTAAAATGTTGGCATATACTGTGTGGTGGATGAGGTTAAACTGTAAGAAATTACCAATATCCCACTACTTTTCATCCATACAACAGTAATTTTATGCTTTCACCCAATACTTTTTTAAGGGCAATTTTTAGAGCCTAAAATGTAAGAAGACTTCAATAAAAGGTCTTTTTTCCTTTTGTTTTGGTTCCCTTTGTTCATTAGAACGTCCTTTCCACCATGTTCTCCAACCTTGAGTTGCGCCCCAGATCTAGATCAGGCTTCCATCCTGCTCCATGTGCTCGAGGGTGCTCATAGAATGGGCTTCTGCCTTCCTCCAGCCCATCAGGCCTCTAGGGATTGGAGTCCCTGGATCTCCTATTAATTCTAATTCTACAGTCAAACAAATATGAAAAACTAACATGTATTGAGTGCTGACTCAGCAGCAGACCCTGTTTTAATAAGTTCACATGCACTTATGCAATCCTCACAACAATCCTATCAGGTAAATACTCCTTTTTTCCTTTTTTCACAGATAAAGAAAGTGAGATATGGAGAAATTAGATGCTTTGGCCAAATTTGCTCCCTTTAGTTAGATCTCCCTGTCTTGCTACATTTCCAGATATCTCCTGCTTCCAGATTCCCATCTGCCAGTCTAGACCTCTGTGTTTTTAGGCACCACCTGATTTCAATTTTTGCCTTATCCTTCCCACCTCTCACTCGCTGCCCAGTGTGGGCACCCATAAGAACCATCTCCCGCTCCTGTCTCACCCCATGTGGCTGGCCTAGGGCAAGTCCACATCCTGCCCCATCAAACTTGGCCCTGAGCAGTTACAAAACCTGCCCAGCCTTGTCCCAAGTAACTCTTCAGGACTTGGGGACTTGGCGGCTTTCACAGATTACAGTTAAAAATACAAATGTTAAAAAAGCGTCACTATCGATTTATAGTACAGTCTCAGGTCTAGTAGCGTGATTCCTCCTGCTTTGTTTTTATTGCTGAGTAATGTTTTGGCTATTCTGGGTTTTTTTCTGATTCCATATAAAATGAAGTATTATTTTTTCAAGATCTTTAAAATATGACAATGGAGCTTTAATAGGAATTGCATTAAAATTACATATTGCTTCAGCTATTTCTTTTCTTAAAGTTTTTGGCGTGGATATGGAAAGGGCACACTTCTACACTGCTGGTGCGAATGCCCACTAATACGTCCTATGCCAAGGATGTTTGGCAAATACTTAGAGATCTAAGAATAGACCTGCCATTCCATCCTATAATTCCTTTTCTAGGTTTATACCCAGAAGACCAAAAGTCACAATATAACAAAGACATCTGTACCAGAATGTTTATTGCAGCCCAATTTATAATTGCTAAGTCATGGAAGAAGCCCAAGTGCCCATCAACCCACGAATGGACTAGCAAATTGTGGTACATGTATAGCTTGGAATACTATGCAGCCTTAAAGAAAGATGGAGACTTTACCTCTTTCATGTTTACATGGATGGAGCTGGAACATATTCTTCTTAGCAAAGTGTCTCAGGAATGGAAGAAAAAGTATCCAGTGTACTCAGCCCTACTATGAAGCTAAACTATAGCTTTCACATGAAGGCTATAACCCAACTATAGCACAAGACTATGGGGAAAGGGCCAAGGAAGGGGGAGGGGGGAGGTTTTGGTGGAGGGAGAGTAATGGGTGGGGCCACATCTATGGTGCATCTTAGAATGGGTACAGGAGATTGCACTAATGTACACAGCTATTATTTAACAATAAAAAAAAAATCTAAATAAAAAAACTAAAAAAAAAAGAAAGGGCTTTAATTAATGGAAATATCAGCTGTTTCATCTCGGCGTTTATCATAAAACCACAGACTTTTAGAACAACAATGGTTCTTAGACCTAATCTAATCCAGGGCTTCCAACAATGGCACTGGCACCCTACAGGACTCTGGATGCTTCACAGTAAAGCCTATTTGGAATTGCAATCATTTCTACAAGGCTATAAAAGTTGCCATTTTTCTTAGCTGTGGACTAGAATTTTATCATTCAGTGATAAATGCCTCTGACAAGCATTTATGGATATCTTTGATTAACAAAATACAGTAGCAAATTATTACCACTAGGATTGTTAACAAAAAAACCCTGAAAACAATGGGTTCACTGAGGCAAAAAAAAAAAAGGAATATTTGGAAACTATTCAGCAATCAAACATCCTCCTTATCCTGATGAGAAAACTATAGTCCATAAAGACCATGTTTCTGGACCAAGGTTATATCACAAATAGTAGCTGAATGTAATGACTGGAGTAGAATGCAAAGTTCTGGTGTTGGTCTAGGGCTATGTCTAATTTTCTGGCTGCTGCCATGCCAAGAAACTCCCTTCCACAGACAGATGTTTATGTTTTCACTAACATACACTTGTTACATTTCTTAGTGCTAAGCCTTTGTTCCTTTATCTGTCAAACAGGAATATAAAAAGGTTGCTTCACCCATAGTATTTCAATGGGTATTAAATATGAAAGATAATGCAGTTATAGCACTTATAACACTGCCTAACACATAGTAAACAATAAATATGGCAGCATTTGATAACTGCCTGTCTCAACATCCATTCTCTCCTTCATACTTAGACAAGGAATCCTAAATTCACTGGAGGGAGGGCCATGCCCAGCTAAAAGGGCACACTTGGCAGCCTCCTTCACAATCAGGGTGGTCAATGCCATGAAAGGAAGTTGGTGGACAGTGCATCCTGGAAATCTTTTAAAGGATTTTTATGAGGAGTGAAAAAACGAAACAAATATTAAGCTCAAGGTAAATTTGTAGCAGTTCTGGAGTTAGAACTGAAGTTTTCTGATTTCCTTAAGTGACAGGATCTTGAGAACGCTCCAGGGATAGCCCATACTATGAGCCAGTTATCACTTGTTTCCTATGAACCCAGCATTGTGCACATGTCAAACATCTCAACAGTGCCCGAGGTATCACTATCTGCGCCTCACTTGAGACCAGTCGTGTTACTCACTCTAGGTCACGACAGTCGGGGGAGAGGAATTTCCGATTCTAAAGCCGCAGCTCTTACCTTCTCCATATAGTCTTGTGTCCAAAAGAACAGCTAGAGAAATAGTAAGGTTTTCAACATAAATTGATGCTACTATACGAAAAGATCTAAAGTGTGGAAACGTGGGTCAGTTGTGCCAGTTAGTGAGTAGGTGACCTTGGACAAATCAAAACAAATCTGAGTTTCAGTAAAAGGAGGGAATCGGGCCAGACTTTGAACTGTGCTGCCGCCTCTAGCTCTAAAATCAACTTGTCCAGATACCAGCGGAGGGGGCCAGGGAAGCCCAAGGCAGCTGCAAGCGGGGCGGAGCTGCCCGGGAGCAGGCCGCGCCCTCGGAGTGGCCCAGAGGCCGGGAAGGGGAGCCAGGGCCGCCCCCGGTGTCCGGGTTACCTGACAGAGCCGACAACGCCGCCTCCTCCCCGCGCGTGGTGCCCGCGGACATTCTGGCCAGGGGCGGCAGCCAGAGCAGCAGCCACCACCGCCCCGGGCGCGGCCGCATCCCTCCCGCGGCTCACCTCCGTGCGACCCTTGCCCGTCGGGGCCGGTTCCGCAGAGAGGAGCGGAAATGGCGCGGAGCCTCAAAGGCGGCGGAGGGGGAGGGGAGACCGGCGCGCGGGAAAGGCGAGACCCCGCCCCTGGCGGGGAGTGGCCTGCGCTCCCGCCCCGCCCCGCCCAGGCCGCAGAGGAGGCCTCGGGCCCCGGGGCTCGGGTAGCCCTCTGGTCGGTTCTCTTGGGCCCCGCCCGCTCTCGCTGGGGTTCCCGGGCCTCGTCTTGCCTTGGAGGGCCCTAGTCAGTGTCCCGCCGCTCTTAGCGCAAGGTTAAGGACTGTAGAGAGGAGAGGGGTCCCTCACCTTGGAGTTTTTCTTAAAACGTACTTTATCTGTGACCTGAGGGGTTGAAGGGCTGAGTTCTCTGAGCTCCACTGAGTGACAGCACGTTACTGGGAAGGCCCTTCAGCTACCCGTTTTGTAGATTAAATCAGTAAATACCAGTTTCTTTAGTTTACCTTTCTGTGTTTCCTTTTTTTGGAGGGGGAGGGGAGTAACAAGTAATAACAAATTGAAAATAATTTGATTACTTAAATAACCTTGACTTGTATGTGTAAACTCATAAACATACCACATTTCAGAGTATAAAAGTACTGTAAAATGTTTCTTCACCAATGTAACAGTTATCTCTTAAAATTAACTTGTGTTAAAGAAAACATAGGATAAAGACATCTTAAATGGTCTTAATGTTGATAATTAGGATAGTTTCTTTTTAAGAGCATAGCCTCCTTGGGTCCTGGAAACCTATTGATTTGATTTAATATCATATACTTAGCTAGGATTAAAAAGTCTTTTTCTCGTCTCTAATTCTAGTCACTGAGTATACCTCAGAGAACTCTGTGACAGAAATCATCCTTTTAAAAATAGTTCAGCCACATCTCTCCTAAAAGGATAGACTTGGCTTTCCCTAGCCTTGAAGTACAGTTTAACCAACTTTCCTCAAACCCTTGGCACCATGCTATACACCATATATGGCTTTTAAAAGTTAAGAAATTTCCTTGTAAGGGCCCCTTCAGGAGATATTATAAACTAAGCCATCATTACTTAAGGTCCCATTATGTCTGACCCTTGAAGATTGTTTCCAAAGAAAGAGCAGAGGCTCTGATCCAATTCTTCCACATGTCCCCATGTGCATTTGCCTCATAGCAGACAGCTTTTTGACCTACAGGTAGATGGAGAATGTGGTTTTCAGCATATGTATCTGGTAGAGAAATAAAAGAGCAAGCAGCACCCTACTAAATACTGAAAATATCAGTGTAGTAGATCCTTAGTAAATATATGTGAAGAAGCTACATTGAAACACATTTCTGGCCAAACACAGTGGCTAAAACTTGTAATCCTAGAAATCTGGGAGGCTGAAGCTGGTGAATTGCTTGAGCTAGGGAGTTGAGACCTGCCTGAGGCAGAGAGACCCCCATCTCTAAAAAATAGCCACGCCTTATGGCCAGTGCCTGTGGTCCCTGCTACTTGGATGCTGAGGCAAGAGAATCACTTAGCCTAAGAGTTTGAGCTTGCTGTGAGCTATGACACCACAATACTCTACCAAGGGTGACAAAGTGAGACTCTGTTTAAAAAAAAAAAAAAAAAAGAAAGAAAAAAATTCATTTCTTTCTAGGAAAATAGAAATAGTTTTTTTGTTTTGTTTTGTTTTTTGAGACAGAGCCTCAAGCTGTCACCCTGAGTAGAGTGCCGTGGTGTTACAGCTCACAGCAACCTCCAACTCCTGGGCTTAAGCGATTCTCTTGCCTCAGCCTCCCAAGTAGCTGGGACTACAGGCGCCCATCACAACACCCAGCTATTTTTTGGTTGTAGTTGTCATTGTTGTTTGGCAGGCCTGGGATGGATTCAAAACCTCAGCTCTGGTGTATGTGGCTGGCGCCTTAGCCACTTGAGCTACAGGCACTGAGCCAGAAATAAATATTTTCTAGAGATAAAACTATTAGGAGGTAATGCTTCTATCACTGGGGAGCAATCATGAAATTCTGCTTCACTTCCCTAAACCTTTCTCTCATGTGAAAACCAACCTTAGCCTTAGGGGAAGAGCAGGAAACATTGCCAATAATAGGAGTCTGGAAAGATCCCCTGCCTCTGAAGAAGATATAGAAGCACAAATCCTTGGTCCCTCAGAGGGTCACAGAAAACACTAGGGCTGGGTGGCGCCTATGGCTCAGTGAGTAGGGTGCCCATCCCATATACCGAGGGTGGTGGATTCAAACCTGGCCCCAGCCAAACTGCAACAAAAAATAGCTGGGCACTGTGGTGGGTGCCTGTAGTCCCAGCTACTTAGGAGGCTGAGGCAAGAGTATCGCCTACACCCAAGAGCTAGAGGTTGCTATGAGCTGTGATACCACAGCTCTCTACCGAGGGTGACAAAGTAAGACTCTGTCTCTAAAAAAAAAAAAAAAAGAACACTAGGGCTCAGTGTCCTGAACTGAATCAAAGTGGAAGGTTGGCTACTAGTGGGAAACCCTCTCTCACTCAGGATAAACCACAGATACAAGGAAGCATTTGGCTGCAACAGGGAAGAAAAAGGCAGAAATATTGAGAAAGCCCCACATCTGAAGCTCAGGTGCACAGAGCCTGCCTAAGACCAAGGCAGGACCAGGAGTATGGAGAACCCTTTGTTCCACTGTAGGCCAAGCACCAGGAAAACACCAGTCTACTAGTGAGGAGGAAAACAAATGTGGAGAGAGACCCTTCTGTGACATAGGCATGCAAGCACTACTGATAGTTGAGAGACACTAAGAAAAACTCTGCAGAACTCCAGGCCCCACAGTAAGACAATGTAAGTTCAATTGAAAGCATGCTGGAACTTTAAACTGTGGGTTCTAAAGAGGTCAAAGAATTGAAAGACACACCACCAACAAACAAAGAACACTATAACAGAAAAGGATGGGTTGAATAAGCTTCTTAGCTACAACTACTCCTTGTTAGAAGAATAATTGACCTCTGCATCTCCTAGGAATAAGTACAGAAAAAAGCTTTGATTGCCACCCTATCAGGCTACTGACCATCTGCCTTCTGAGAGGCATCCTTTGAGCACACGGGGGTACTCTGGCCAGAGTCTCTCAATTGAAACCTCTCTTCCAAGTGGATGGGACAACAAGATGAAATAGAAGAAGATACACCCTATGTTAAAACACGCAGGGTTTACTGAAAGACATAAAAAAGCTCTACGAAGTTAAGACAAGGCTTAACCCTAGAGCAGTGGTAGAAACAGCTCACCACCTCCAGTACAACCTTTTACTTCTTATATAGTCTATGAATTACACCCATTTTTAGCTCCTATTGTAACATTCTTACTTAATCTCTACTTTACATCTTAATTTCTGGTAGGGGGTGGTCAGGGGTAGCACCATCTGACTTGTGGTTCCACCTGCTTGTCTCCATTCTTAGATAAGTTCCTCAGTATGTTGGAATTCCAGTTTTTCTCTTGCTCTACCACTCTATACTTTGTTCTGTTAATTTTTAGCTGTTTTCATCAGGACTATTTCTTCTTCAAAGGTTCCCTTTCACAATCCCCTATCAGAGGAAATTAATAAAGGTGAGGTACAATGAAAGAAATGATAACAATAATAAAACCCAAACTGAGCTCAACTCCTAATTAGATTGACTCAACTTCCAATACTATCAACCTGACCGAAGAAGTGGCACATTTGTTTCAGGGCATCAGTATTATTTATCTCAATGTTTACTGTTCTCCCACATATGATGTCAATCATTTGATCAAAAATTATAAGACACCCAGGAAAATTAAAAACCAAACCAATCAAGTAGAGACAAAACAGAACCATATTCAGATATGACTCATATGGTGGGCTATAATTAATATATTAAAGGAGCTAGTGGAAAAGTTGGACAACATGCATGAGTACACTATTAGGAAATTTTAATAAAGAAATGGAAAAAAAAATTTTTTTTTGAGATAAAGTCTCACTGTATCACTCTGGGTAGAGTGCTGTGGCATCACAGCTAACAGCAACCTCAAACTATTGGGTTTAAGCAATTCTCTTGCCTCAGCCTCCCAAGTAGCTGGGACTACAGGCGCCCACCACAACGCCTGGCTTTTTTTTTTTTTTTTTTTTTTTTTTTGGTTGTAGTTATTGTTGTTTGGCAGGCCCAGGCTGGATTTGAATCTGCCAGCTCTGTTGTATGTGACTGGCACCCTAGCCACTAAGCTATAGGTGCTGAGCCAAGAGATGAAAATTATTAAAAAGTAAAATAGAAATGCTAGAAATTAAAAACACATTTTTAGATATGAAGAAGCCCTTCAATGGGCCTATCAGCAGATGGGACATAGCTGAGGAAAGAACCTGTAAACTTGAATATAGGTGAATAAAAATTATTCAAACTAAAACCAAAAGAAAAAAAAAGAATTAAAACAAGAACCAATCTAAAGAGCTCTAAATCTAAATCTAAGAGCTATGAGAAAATATCAAGTGGTTTAATATACAGTATACTAGAATCCCAAAAGGAGAGAAGAAGAAGAATTAGGCAGGAAAATATTTGAAGGTACAAAGATGAGAATTTCCCCCAAATTAAATGAAAACAAAAGATGAGAAAATTTTGAAGACAGCCACAGAAAAATGACATGTTACACAGAGAGAGATAGAGATAAAAAATTATAACAGTCTTCTTGTCACAAACTATGTAGGCCAGAAGAGAATGGAGTGACATCTTTGAAGTAGTGAAGTTAAAAAATGCTGTGAATACAAAATTCTATACCCAGCTACACTATCTTTCAAAAATAGAAGCAAATGTGGTTTTTTGTTCTGTTTCTGCAGACTTTCACTAAAAGAAATGTTAAAAGAAATTTTTCACACAGAAGGAATGTTATAGCTATAGAACTTTGGATCTACACACAAGAATAAATAGCTCTAGCATTGATAAATATGAAAATAAATACAAAATTTTAAAATTATTTTAACCACTTAAAAAATAATTACTTAAAGCAAAACTAGTTGCAATACATGTGAGGTGTACATCATATTTAGAATTAAAATATACGACAATAGCACCACAAAGATGAAAGGAAAAAAATGGAAATGTACTATCATAAGGTTCTTACATCATGCATGAAGTGATTTAATAGTACTTGAAATTAGACTGTGATAAATTGATGATGTATATTACAAACTTTAGAGCAACCACTAAAATCTTTTAAAAAGAGATATAGCTAATAAACTAATAGTAAAGATAAAGTGGAATAATAAAATAATCTAAAAGACAGTAAGAATATAGAGGGAAAAAAACAAAAGAACAAGTTAACAAGTAGAAAAGTTAAAAGATGGTAGCTTTAAATGATTATCTTAAATAGAAATGAACTTAACAAGTTCATTGTAGTTATTGTTGTTTGGCAGGCCCAGGCTGGATTTGAATCTGCCAGCTCTGTTGTATGTGTCTAATTAAAAAAGGAAGACCTTGTTAGATTGTATAAACTTTTATTTGTATATTATCTCCAAGAAACCTATGTTAAATATACAGATAAAGGCAAAAGTAAAGGATGGGAAAAAGTATGCCATACAAATACAATGGAAAAAAACTGAGTGGCTATATTCACAGCAGATAAAGTAAACCCTAGAACAAGAAATATTGCTAGAAATTCAGTGGGTCAGGGGCCTAAGGTTCTGTGCTTCTAACAAACTTCCTGGTCCAAGAACCACCTTGAACAAAAAGTGCTCTTAAACACTAGACACACATGTAATTTGGCAGAAGGAAAGCCGATGGAAGGATTCCAAGATCAAATAGTTTGGGAAATACATCTTATAATATTATCTCTCTTTGATGTTTACAATGATGACTGGCAAATTAAATACTTTAAAATTCCCTCAATACAGAAACACGTAGTACAACCCATTGATGGCCCTCAATAATCCTTTCTACCTTCTAGTACACATGCTCTTGTGCAATCTCCTCCCTTTGAATGTGGGCTGGAAATACTGACTTGCTTCTTATGAATAGTATATGGCGGGAGTGTGAGATATCTCCTCCAATATTAGGTTATGAAAAGACTGTGACTTCCAAGTTGATTGCTCCTTCTCACTCTCTCTTGGATCACTTGCACTGGAGAAGTTAGCTACCTTGTTGTAAGGGATCCCTGAGAAGAATCTCATGTGAGTGAAGGGATATTTGTCAATAAAGCCTTAAGAGGATTGCAGCTCTGGCTGACACCTTGATTGAGGCTTTGTGAGAGAGCCTGAGTCAAAACTGCCTACTTATGTTGACCCTAGATTCCTAACGCTTAAGAACTGTGAGAAAATAAATGTTTATTATTTCTACCTGCTAAGAATTAGAGTACTTTGTTAAATAGCAATAGATAGCTTGTACAAAACTAGTTTAACTATCCTACACAGAGTTTTGACTAAAAGATTGGCTTAGTTTTACCCTACTGAGGCTATGTTGTTTCCATAATAATCATTCTTGGCATTGAGGAATTATAGGTGAAACATTTGGTTTATGCTTGTGCATACCAAAATTTAAGCCATAATAATAATTTTTCCCAAATAAAATCTACCATTCCATGCACGCAGTTTAGAAAATGCTAAACTTATTCTTTATAAAGTCTTATTTCAACATCAAATTTCAGCTATATAAAGAGCGTTAGAATGCTCAGGCCAGAGTGCTAAAGGTGTTAACAGGTGAATACTTTGACTAAACTTCAAGATGACGAAGGGAGAGAGATTCAGGAGCGTGATCAGCTTTAGAGACTCCTGTGTGTTTTGACACCATCATATAACATTGCTTCCTTCTCGTGAAAGCCCGATAGGATTAACATTATTACATGTAATAATAATTACATTATTACATGTAATATAATTACAGATTATTGCTGTCTTTTGTTTTTAAGCTACAACAAAATTTGTGCGCGGCTTTTTTTTTTCCCAACAGATGAACTATCCTGATTAAACAAACAAAAAAACAAAACCCCAGACAACCTACATATTCAAGACACCTGTAAAATCTTCTGTTTAAATCTTGCTTTCTATGTTTCCTTTAGAAAATGTCAATAGAAAAATAAATTGATTTAGTGTGGTGAGACAATTGTAGTTGTAGTCACCATTAACATTTTCTAGATGATATAAGGCAATTGGGACTAGATATTAGGACTAGTCTATGAATTTCTATACCAAAAGATATGGTTTTAAAAAATATAACTCATCCCTTCTTTCAAGCAGTTGCATGTCTGTGCTTGCATATCTTACCTGTGGACTGCTGGTCAACATCCCACATCCATCTCTAAGACAGGATAAAACATACTTGAGGGATCTGGAGCTCATAGATAATAAAGAAGTCAGCATCCTTACCAAAATGGTAGCCGCAGTGTGAGTAACAAGTAAGTGTTTAGCATTATAAATGCAGAATTTTAGGACATATCCTCCAGAAATTCTGATTGGGTTCATCTGGGATGGAAACCCCAAATGTACCTTTTTAGTATATACCCCAAGTAATTTAAAACATTAGGACCACACACTGAACTTCGAACTTTACAAGTTTCATGCTTGACAGTAAGGTAGTATTTTTGGCAAATTTATAATCATAGCTAAAATATTGTATGTGCATTTTTTTTAATTCATGTTGTTATAATATGACATTTATTGACAATTTTTAAAATATCATTTTAGTGATCTAAATTCTTTTAAATATTTATTTTTATTGATATATAATAGATATACACATTGTCAGAGTATATGTGATAAGTTAATACATAAATATAATTTTAAAAATTAAATTGGTATAATGTTATCCATAACCTTGAATATTTGTCTTTTCTTTATGCTAGAGTTATTCAAATTATTCTTTATATTTCTATTTTGAAATATACAATAGATTATTGTAAACTGTAGTCACCCTACTGATTTATCAAACACTAGGTCTTATTTCTATCACACTATTTATGCCCATCAATCAACACATTTTAATACCCACTGTTCTCTTCTTGACCTCTGGTAACCAACAATCTATTCTTTATCTTCATTGGATTCATTTTTGTAGCTCCCATGTGTGAACGAGAACACTTAGTATTTGTCCTCTGTCCTTGGGTTATTTTATGTAACATAATGACCTCTAATTACATCCAGGTTGCTGCAAATGACAGGATTTCATTCCTTTTTATGGCTGAATAATATTCCAATGTATGTATGAACCACATTTTCTTTTACATTCATTCATTGATGGGCACTTAAGTTGATTCCATTATTTGGCTGTTGTGAATAAACACAGGAGTGCAGATATCTCTTCAATGTGCGTGATTTCCTTTCTTTTACATATATACACAGCACTGGAATCACTAGATTATATGATAGTTCTATCTTTAATTTTTCAAGGAATCTCCAAAGTTTCTTATAAAGGCTATACTAACGTACATTGCCACCAACAGCGTACACATACCCTTTCCTAATAACTATTCTCTCTTTTTGATAAAAGCCATTTTGGGCAGTGCCCGTAGCTCAGCCACATACACCGAGGCTGGCAGGTTAGAACCCTGCCCGGGCCAGCTAAAGCAACAATGACAGCCGCAACAAAAAAATAGCCAGGCATGGGGAGCCTGTAGTCCCAGCTACTTGGGAGGCTGAGGCAAGAGAATAGCTTAAGCCCAAGAGTCTGAGGTTGCTGTGAGCTGTGATACCACAGCACTCTACCCAGGGCGACATAGTGAGACTGTCTCAAAAAAAAAAAAAAAAAAAAAGGCATTTTAACTGAGATGGGATGGAATCTCATAGTGAAGCTATTATTTTTTTATTATGGCTTCAGCCTCACTACTTATTATTGGTTTGTTAAGGTTTTCTATTTCTTCATGGTTAAGTCTTGGTAGGTTGTATCCAGGAATTTATCTATTTCTTCGAAGTTTTCTGATTTATTGGTGTGTATTGGTTTATAATAGTCTCTAATGATTCTTTGTATTCTGTGGTCTTAGTTGTTCTGTCTACTTTTTCATTTCTGATTTTATCTATTTGTGTCTTCTGTTTTCCTTTCTAGCTAAAGGTTTGTTGTTTATCTTTTCAAAAAGGCAACTTTTCATTTCATTGATCTTCTGTATTTAAAAAAAAAAAAAATTTATTTATTTAGAAACAGGGTTTCACTCTGTCACCCAGTCTGGAGTGTGGTGGTACAGTCATAGCTCACTACAGGCTTGCATTCCTGGGCTCACACGGTCCTCTCCCTTGACCCTCTAAAGTAGCTAGGACTACAGGCCTTGATGCCCAGTGAATTTTTTATTTTTTATAGAGACATGGTATTGTTATGTTGCCCAGGCTGGTCTCAGATTCTTGGGCTTAAGCAATCCTCCTGCTTCAGACTCCCTAAGTGCTGGGTTTATAGGCGTGAGCCACAATACCCAGCCTGTATTTTTTTTGTCTCAATTTCATTTCTGCTCTAATCTTTTTTATTTACATATTTTTACATTTCCTATCTCTTTATAGGTTGCTGTAGATACTATTGATTTTGATAGATTTGCCTTTTGGGCTCCATACTAATGAGTGGACTGCATATCATGATTATAGTATTAGAATATTCCAGGTCTGTCCAGGTACTTAATTTTACCAGTGGGCTTATACCTTAATATGTTTTATTTTTGCATGTTAGTATTGTTTTCTTTCAGACTGAATAAATCCCTTTAACTTTTCTTGTAACATGAGTCTGGTGGTGGTAAATTCTCTCAGCTTTTGTTTGTCTGGCAAAAACATTTTCTTTTCTTTACATTTGAAGGGTAGCTTTGCTGGATCATATTCATTGATGGCAATTTGTTCTTTTCAGAAATTTGAAAATGTCATTCTAATCCCTCCTAGCATGTATGATTTCCCTCCTAGGAAGTCTGTTGCTAGACAAATTGGAGCTCCTTTATATGTTATGTGATTCTTTTTCTCTTACTTCTTTTAGTATCCTTTCTTTGTCCTTGACTTTTGAGAATTTGTAGGAAGATATAGGAACATGACGTGGGGTAGTCTTATTTGTGTCAAATCTCTTTGATGTTCTCTGATCTTCCTGGATATTTATCTTTCTCAAGTTTTAGAAAGTTTTCTGTTATTATTTCTTCAAATAATTTTTCTATCTGTTGTTCTTGCTCAGTTCTCTCTTAAGCACCAATAATTTTTAGGTTTGACCTTTTGAGATAATTTTCTGTGTCTGGTAGGCAATCAATCTTTTCATTCTTTCTTCTCCTCTGTGTATTTTCAAATAGTCTGTCTTCGAGCTTCTAATTATTTCCTTTGCTTGATTCATTCTGCTATTCAGAGCCTCTAATGGATTTTTCAGTTCAGCAAATGTTTTTCTCAGTTCCAAGATTTCTGTGTTTGTTTGTTTGTTTTAATTATTTCAATCTCTCTGTTAATTTCTCTGATAAATTTCTGATTGCCATTCTGTATTATCTTGGAGATCACTGAGTTTCCTTAAAACTGCTATTTTGAATTCTGGGTCAAAGAGTTTACATATTGTTGTCTTGTTAGGGTGAGTCACTGTTTCCTTATTTTGTCTGTCTGAAAAGGTCACGGTTCCCTGTTTGCTATTGTTTCTTATGGACATACATTTATATCTTTTCATTGAAGGATTATTTATTTATTATATTCTTCTCTGGCTTGTTTTGGTTTTTATTGGATGTGTTTCCTTAGAGAGTCTTTGTTATTTACTTATTGATTTTCTTTCTTTTCTTTCCTTTCTTTCTAACTTTCTTTCCTGTTATGTTCCTGCTACCTTCATGGCACTAGATGGAGCCTTGAGCCCAGGTTTGCCTCAGTACTAGTAATCAATCAAGAGTGCCACCTATTCCAAATGGTGCAGGTTCCAAAGGGGATATCCCAGTAGTGCAGGAAGGCTGGCTAGGGGTTGTGCCCACGGAACCCATGGAAGGAACCTCCTATAGCATAGTGCTGATGAATAGCAACTGTGATTTGGTGTTTGTTACAAAGCAGAGTTTGCAGGGCTGGGGTTGGTAGTTCAGCCTCCCCACTTTGTCTCTGGCTGTCCTCAGATATATTTCTCCCTTTAGGAACTTTTGATGTTTCCCATAGGTTGAGGCAGCGACAAATCTTCTGCCAAAGGACTCAAGTTGGTAGGGAAAGTGGTGTCCATTTCAATCTCACTTTTTGCAGTATTAGAAACCATGAATTAGGGGATAAATTTTTCCACACACTTGGTGCCAGGCAGATTGGGGGGTTAGGCAATCCAGATTGTCTGATTCTCTTACCATCTACTCAGAGTTTTTTAAATTCTCCGTGGCTCTGGAAACTGTCTCATCCTTGTATTTGACTTCTTTAATATTGCTGGTGATAATCTCCATACTGTATAATTGTTTTTGGTATTCAGTGGTAGGGGAGTAAAGCCAGTTTTTTTCCCATGCTGCTATTTTGGAACCAGAAGTCTCCTAAATTTGTTAATTCTCTTAAACTATTTCCATGTGGTATGAAAAAGATGATAATTCAATTTTCAGCCTCTGCATTTCTATTTCTTGCTCTTTATAACTAATTAATTTTTCATAACTATCATGTGGCCATAACCAGTCACTATGAATCAGAAGTAAAATTCAGCTCATGTCAGAAATTATTTAAGAGGTTTCACTTGGTTTCTGGGTAGAACATTTCATTAAATGAGTTAGAAGAAATTAGGCAAAGTTCTACTACTTTGTGTACTTTCAATAAAGCACAATTTAATCTGTTACTGCAATGATACCAGTCAATACCTTAAATATTACAGAGGTTATATGTCATTTGTTTCTTTAAAAAACCCACTTTTAGAATTTTACACCTTAAGAGAAGAAACAAACTGTCCAAGACTTCTCCATACAAAAAAAGAAAAAAAATATATAGGAGTTGACTTGTTGGATTATGTTTTCTTAGCATATTTCATTGAAATTTTTGAAATCAAATTACTATATACTAATTCAGTAATTTTAATAATTAAGTCATGTCAAAAATAAGAGTTTTTCAGTACAAATAAATAATATTGGAAAGGATTAGAATAAATATAATCTATTAAGAAATAGGTTATTTGTCCTTTATAATAAATTGCTAAAGCCCTTGGTAAAAAAATAATTGGTTAAATTCTTGTAAATTGAGATATTGGAATTCTTTAAAGTAGTGGTTCTCAAATTATAGTTGAATAAGCATCCTATCTCTAAAGATTCTTATTCAGGGGGTCTGATATATGGGCTGGGAGACTACATCTGTGATTCTTAGGCAAATAGTCTTTTGAATATACTGTATTAGTTCTGGGGGAAAATATGCTTGCAAGTGAATGGTAATTAGTGAACTGTAGTTAGAGGGTAATTTCTATGGGAGAAAATAATGCAATTGGTTAATCTGAAAAAAGAAAGGTTAAATGGCTACAGCTTTCTAAGACTGCATTGAAGGGAAGGATGATACAGGAAACAAGTCACCAGTTATTTGTTCTATATTTTTTTGAAGAAAAAAAAGAAAAGATTTAAATTGCAGTTAGTATGTTTAGGATTGCACTATAAATACATTTTCCCAGCATAGGATCCCAGTTTACTTTTTGCCTGGACACTGTTCTATCCTGCCACTTGCCTTGATTCCTAAGGAGTCTCTGCCAAAGGTTTCATTGCAATCAACACACCCTTAGGAAGTATTAATATTTTTCTTAATCGGCTGTTCTCTATAATCTAGTTGTGCTTTCCTTTTTTTTCCCCACTGAGGTAATTTCTTTTTAAATGATTTATAGTGAGAGAAGGTCAATTAGATATCAAAGATGCTTTTGTACAAACAGCAGATATCCTTTTAGCTTCAGTCCTTTACCTGCCTATGTTAGCCAGTATTTGGTAATGAAAAAAATTTGTGTATGATTCACGAGCCTTTAATTCATTTTAAACAGGGATTTTCTCTTCTAGCTTTCAGTTCCCGATAATGCTCTGCAGAACATCCCCAGAAATCATAGTGTATCCAGAAAATTCTTTAATCTGTTTTTTTTATGTGTTTTTGGAACAAGCTCAATTATTTTTAAAAAGGGGTGGGTGGAGGTTGGAGAATGAAGATAAATATAACAGTTTCAGATTTTCTTCTGTTTGTATGTTCTCCCTCTCTCTCTCCTCCTCCCCCTCTTCCTCTTTCCTTTCCTACTCACCCCCCCCCCCGCCTTTTCATTTCTTTTTTAAAGTCAGATCTCTATAGCCTCTATTTTCAATATTGCTGTCTCTTTGCATTCTATAATGTCTAAAGTCAAGTGTATCATGAAATTATTTTTACAGATTTTTCACTCATTTTTCTAGCATGCTTTTGCTGGTCACAGGAGTAGAATCTCAAAGAAAATGAAAGCAAGTGTTGGGAAGAAATTTATAATCTACATACTCCTAATATTTTATTTTATGAAGAAAACAGACATAAGATTATCTGTTCTGAACTGTTTATATAACAAAAATTATAATTTCTGGATTAATCATGTTTCAAAAGAGACTACTGAAAGTGGAACGTATTAATAATTCAACTAATATACAGTTGGCCCTTTATATCCATGGTTTCCACATCTGTGGATTCAAACAACCATAGATACAAAATATTTTTAAAAAAATAAGATTAAATGCTCAGATATGGTGGATCATGCCTGTAATCCTAGAACTTTGGAAAGCCAAGGTGGGAGGGAGGCTTGAGGCCAGGTGTTTGAGACTAGTCTGAGCAAAAGTGAAACCCTGTCTCCACTAAAAATAGAAAAATTAGCAGAGCACAAGCCTGTAGACCCAGCTATTTGGGAGGCTGAGGTGGGAGGATCATTTGAATCCAGGAGTTTGAGGTTGCAATGAGCTATGGTAACACCACTACACTCTAGACCCCCACTCAAAAAAAAACCCAAAACAGATGGTTGTATCTGTACTGAACATGTACGGGCTTTATTTCTTGTCATTTCCTAAATAATACAGTGTAACAACTACTTACACAGCATTTACATTGCATTAGGAATTATAAGGAATCTAGAAATCATTTAAAGTATACAGGAGGATGTGCACAGGTTAAACATAAATACTACCACATTTTATATAAGGGAGTTGAACATTATGGATTTTAGTGTTCTCTGGGGTCCTGGAATCAGTCTCCCAAAGACAAGGATGGATGACTACACTTCTAATTTTTGCTAATGTTATTAATCATATTTTTACCTATAAAATCTATCTACCTGAAATTAGATATATTTTTGCTTACACTAAGCAAAGTCTTCAAAATTAAATAAAAAAGAATAATTATTATTTAGCACATTTGGGTTACTAACCCTCTGCTCACTCTATTATATTTGCTGTGATTTACAGGCCCTTCCTTATCAACAAAGTCAAAAAGTCTACCTGGATTATCAAGATGTGTGTTAGCTAGGATGCTTACCACCACAAAGAACAAAATTTATAACTAAAAATGTTTTTAAAACAATGAAACATTCATTATGTTACATGGCAGGCTAATTCCAAAGTTAAACACCCTGTCAAGCACTCAGAGTTTTCACTTTCTCCCGGCCTCCACTTCCCACAGATTATTGGACTTTGTCCTAAAGATCCTGAAGCTTTTCACTTCTTAAGTAAAAAAGACTGTCCTTGTGGCTGACACTGGATCCTCAGTTAACCTTGACCAAATACAAGGAGGTTGGGACTATTGCCCCTTCTAGCTCTTGAATATGGAAACAAAGCCTTCCTTGGAAGCTCCCCACTTCACCTACCCTGGCTAAAAGTGGTGGAATGTCTGGCATTTTAAAAAACTCTATAGTGGGAGGTGGTTTCATAGAAGACAAAAACTGGAATAGCAATAGACAGGGGAAAAATCACTATGGTGATATTTTTGACAGCTCCCAAATGCCTTCACGAATGTGTGAAAAGGTAATCTGAAATTTTTTGATGACTTTTAATACATGACTTTTATTCAGTATTCTAAACTTTGACAAATTTGTTTTCTATTTTGAAATAGACATACTGAATGAAAATGAGAGATGCTTCTATACCAATTAGGGATTTTTCCTCTGTTGATCTTGTTGAGTAGCTGGATATAGCATCTTTATTCTAAATCATTCAATTTCCTAAATAGCAAATATTTTTTATTATAATAAAAAAGAAGAAAAATTAGGCAAAGGAAGGTGAGGTATAAAATAAGGAAAGTAAGGGAAAGATAATAGGGTGGTAGAAAAAAGCAAAAAATACAATAATAAAAGAGAGGTGGAGTAGAATGAGGAGTGACTAATCTGGATGGTCCAACCTGAGAGAGTTCAGTTAACTAGGTCACTTGCCTCTGGGATGACGGACAGGATAAGCCTTGGAGAGACTGGAGCCAAAAGAGGAAGAGGGGGAGGAACCAGCTCCTTCTTCAGGTATGCATTCTGCAGGTTAGAATTTGCTTCTCCTAGGCACATGGTGGGTGTGTCCCTGGAAGTGTCTGATCCTATAACTTGGCATTAGGATTCTGAGGGCACTTCTTCTTCTTCTTCTTTTTTTTTTTTTTTCACTTAAAGACATTTTGCCTAACAATGACATTTAAAACAATTCATTTAAAATTGAAGGCTCTTAAATTGTTTCAGAAATAATTACAACCAGGTTAGGATATGCCAAGGAAATTTTTATACCCTGCGTTTCCAAGAACCAGATCTTCTAAGTAAGGGAGGCTTTACAAAGAGTTACTTCTCTATATAAAATCTAAGCCCACTTTTGAGCTGTTTGGTCTACTTGGATTTGTGTTAGGGTTTACAGTTTGCTCTTCACTATTTATTTCACCTGGTTCCAGCCTTTTCCTAGTTCTTCTTCTTTCTACTTTTTGCCAGTATGATAATCCCTGGAGATGTTTTCAATATTTTCAGTCTTAAGTTCTACACCTGGCAAAATCTTGTTGAAATTTTCTCTTTGTTGTGATAGTTATTCTTTATGTTAGATTTCTATCAATTTTAATCTTTATGTATAATGTGAAATAAAACACACTTAGAAAGCCATACAAAATAAATGCATGCTCTAATGAGTTATGGTATGACAAACATTCTTGCAGCCATCACCCAAATCAAGAAACAGAATTTTCTAGCTTTTCCAGAAACACTTTCTGTGCCTTGTCCCAATCTCTTTGTTTGTTTTTTATACCAGGCCAGGGCTGTTCGAACCCACCTGCCCTGGAGCATGTGGCCAGGGCCCTAACCACTGAGATACCAGTGTCCAGCCTTGTCCTGATCTCAGACCTCTCCCTTCACTAAAAGTATCCACCATCCTTATTTTTATGATACTCACTTCTAGTAATTATTTATCTTTGCATGATCCATATGTGTATCCACAGGCACTATTTTTTTAACCTATTAAAAACTTTATGGATGTCTATTAAGTATCTCACAATCTACACATTCATTCTTCTATTTCTTTTCCTTGTGATTTATCTGCTGAAAAACTGGAATTGTTTCATTTGTAGTTTCCTACAGTTGGATAGGGCTGTTTTCATACTTATGCTGTAGTTTGGCATGCTCCTCTGTCCTCTGTATTTCCTGCAAAATGGCAGCTGGATTCAGAGTCTTCATCAGACTTAGGTTTTATCCTTTTGGTGAGACTATAGGTTATGTATGCTTTTCCATCAAAAGGGCATATAAATCTGGCTCATTCTTTTTTTGTGACATTTGTAACTGTTGATAGCTAGATCCATAAATTCATTGGGGATCGTAATATATTGATAGCCAAATTCCATTATTTCTTTTTCACTTATTAGTTGGAATACTTTTATAAGGAGATCCATCTCCTCACCTACCATTTGGCTACCCAGTGATATGGTTCGTGGAGAAAAGGCAAGATAAGTGGTTGTTTCTTTCCTTGTATTTACCACTTTGAAGATAATGAATTGGGCCAGGGGCAGTGACTCATGCCTGTAATGCTATCACTCTGGGGGGGTGGGAGGGGCAGGGCGGAGGAGGGTGAATTGCTTGAGCTCAGGAGTTTAAGAACAGCCTGAGCAAGAGTGAGACACCATCTCTACTTAAAAGGTAAAAAAAAAAAAAAAAAAAAAGGAAAAATCTAGCCAGGCATGTTGGTACACGCCTAAAGCCCCAGCTACTTGGGAGGCTGAGAAAAGAGAATCTCTTGAATATAGGAGTTTGAGATTGCTGTGAGCTACAGTGACGCAAGGGCACTCTATCCAGAGTGACAGAGTGAGACTCAGTCTCAAAAAAATAAATAAATAATGAATTGGTTCCTTACGCCCCTCTGAAACTCAAGAGTTCTGTTTTTAAAAAAATATTATTATAAATCTGCAAATTTTGACATAATAAGATTTCAATCAATAATGTTATTACTTTTTTTTGAAGCCCAAATTGACCAGTAGGATTCTTTTCATGTTGTTAATTTTTGCTGACTTCCTTAGTATCTGATATAAGATGTTCCAGCCTCATTTGTATGCTTCCTGCCCCAGACATGGAGTCAGTTATGTTTCCAAAAGTCCTGATTTCTGTTAGTGGGAAATATAATTTCAAGATGACAAATCTGGGTACTGTTGCTTAGTTCTACTGGACTGGTTATTGTTTCTGGAAATTTTCAGTAGTAGAGCTAGGAAATACCTATTGATGACTGTACATATAGATATAACACTAAAAATAAAATATCTGATGATCATGCTGATATTTTCAATTAAAACTCAGGACTTAGCCTTTTTTATACATCTGAATTTCTTTCCCCCTATATCAAGATTTTTAGTACCCAAGGATACAGTAGATGACATAGTATTTTAGTCCCTTTACACTGCTATAACAAAACATCATGAACTGGGTAGATTTTAGGCAACAGAAATTTATTTCTCACAATTCTGGAGACTGGCAAGTCCAAGATCAAAGTGCCAGTAGATTCAATGTCTGGTAAGGGCCTGTTTCCTGGTTCATGGGTGGCTCCTTCTTACTATGTCCTCACTGTTGTACTCAGGCCACCTGGAAGAAAGACTCGGACCCCACTTTAGGTGTAAATCAGATGATGATTTATTACACCTGCATGGGCGGGTTGCTGCCCAAAGGCAAATGGCCCCAAAGAGAAAAGCAGGTTGCCTTTTATACCTTTTTTGTTGCCATGCAAGCAAACAAAAACAAAAGCAGAATGTGGCAGTTAGCTGGGGTGGAGTTACAATGACTTGGCTCAGGGGGTTACATCGTGGCGACTGTGTGACATACAACGTGGTGGCGACTGTGTGACATACAACGTGGTGGTTGGAGGACAAACTTAGGAGACTCAGTCCAGCATTGTTTAGCTATTGCTAGGGGTTTGGGGTAAGTTTTCCTATTGTTTTACCTGTTGGTAGGAGTTCTTTGGAACTCAGAGAACTTCCTTCTTCTATTCTGAAACCTGTTCTCAGAATTAACCCAAGGGGGGGGTTGAGACATGCGGGGACTCAGGCTGAGACAGTTAGGGGTCTTTAGGGGTCCTTTTGCTGGGTACTATGCTCACATGGTGGAAGGGGTGGATGAGTTCTCTCAGGCCTCTGCCCTCATGACCTAATCACCTCTCCAAAGGCCCTGCCTTCCAGTACTATCACCTTGAGGGTTAAGATTTCAACATATGAATTTCGGGGTGCATAAACACTCAAACCATAGCAGACAGAATTAGGATATGTCATAATTACTCATTAGCTTTATTCCACATTACACACACAATAGACTCAGAATAATGATATGCATATTATCACCACCAACATAATCGTAAAGAACAGCTTAAAATATTTTTTCATAGGTTCAGTTTTCTCTCCCCCCATTTTTTATAGCTGTACCATGTCTGCATTATGTGAAAATAGCCTTTACATATTCTGCTCTCTTTTGACTTTCATTTAGTATTAGTTTTCCAGACAACTATGTTTTTAATATATATCACCACTCCTTAAATTGATGTCTCTCTAATCATTTTATTTATATATTTATTTATTTACTTATTTTTAATTAATTTATTTTTTTATTATTAAAACATAGCTGTGTACATTAATGCGATCATGGGGCACCATATACTGGTTTTATAGACCATTTGACACATTTTCATCACACTGGTTAACATGGCATTTTCTTAGTTATTGTGTTAAGACATTTACAGTCAGTCTACATTTACCAAGTTTCACATATACCCCTGTAAAATGCACCGCAGGTGTAATCCCACCAATCACCCTCCCTCTGCCCATTCTCCCCCCTCCCTCCCATCCC
>CAUYPK010010658.1:0-11952 GCA_963574355.1 Loris lydekkerianus
GGATGAGGTGCGTGACAGGGTTGGGCCAATGGCATGGTACCACGTTGGCTATATCTAGGTAGAAGCAGTTTCAGGCTGGGCCTTGCTGAGTCATTGCTACGTGGAAGTAGCTCGATGGATCATTTTTTAAAAGTGTATAGAACAAAAGTAAAACAGTAAAAAGAATCATGGTTTTTGACCTGTGTGCCTAAAAATAAAAATAATTTTCTTGAAAAGAAGAAAGCAAATCAAATATATGTAAAGTCATGGAAGAGAATGGAAAAGGGACTTTCTATTACAGAAGTAGATGACAGACAAATACATTTAAATGGCAAAGAAAGTTGTCATTGACTTTGGAAAGAGCTATTTCAGCAAAAGAGTTACCCCATTTAGCAACCATTTTATTCTTTCTTAGATCAACAATGCATTAATTTGACATTTAACCACCCTTGTAAGCAATGTGGCAATGACAAGAAAAAACTAAGGCAGTTGCTAGATGGGACTTGAGGTTCAAGAGACAGATTTTAAGATGGGTATGGACTTGAGAATGTAGAGTACCGGAGCAAGGGTTTCATAGACGAGGAGAGATTGAAGATGTTGAGGGAAGAGAGGGGAGCAGCTGCATGACCCCTTTGGAAATGGTAGGAGATAGAGGAAGGGGAAGTCAGAGAGAAAGGCCAGACATAACACAATGAAGCCAAAATAGCTAATGGCTGAGAGTAACCCTCGACGGCCTTGAATTCCATTCCTTCTTCACTCTAGTGGTGTCAAGGCTTAAGACATTGTAGAGGATTTTCATACAGTTTTTTTCCTTCCCATGGTAATTTCAAAATGGCAGATGGAATTGTCAACTTTTGACTCATTGCACTGAATCAGTAATGTATTCAGTGCTCCCCCGTGGGATCAGGGCAGAATGGGGCTCTCTGTACATTCGCGAATGCAGTACCCTGCATTTGTGACACTCCATAGGAATATGGAGGTGGTATTTTATCTTTTCTTCTACCCCAGGTAACCAAAATTTAGTCAGGTGTCGCCTGGAGTAAATATTCAGGGATAATGTGCAAGCAGAAATGTTAATAACGACTAAAAACGTTTGAATAAATTCTACTTCCAGATGTGTTCAAGTACATTTGTAGCTTTCATTCAGGCAAGACTTGTGCATATATAACTTTTGGCATGGGGGGAAAAAAAAGGAATGGAAAAATCAGTTCTGAGATTGTTCTGACTATTCTCAAGCAGTACTTAGTAAACATCATTCATAAATCCATTTGTAAGACTATTGACCACTAACAGTGGGGCTACAGAAACCAATTTCAATGGTATTTGAAATGGGAGGCTTGGAGTATGGATGTTAAATGTCAGCAAATTCAAAGCAGTTTTTCATGAAAAGGCCTAAGAATTGATGAAATTTGACATATGTCACACAATGTTTGCCAATGAAATAAAAATCCTACAGAGACGCACAGTGCTTTAATTACAAAAATAACACCTATCCTAAGGAGAACTATAGCAAGGATCCTCATAATTCCCATTAATTCTAATTGGAATCAAGCAGCGAAATCCCTGGCCTCCATATTAAGTATGGGTTTCACAGCTGACATTTGTTTTTATTTCCTCAATTGATATTTTTAAGTCATCACAAAGGAAGAAAAAAATGTTTTAAGATCCTGCTTAGTTCAATTTTCTAGCCTTGATTTTTATGACTACCTTCAGGAGCCAAGTAAAGTCTTCTCCACGCCCCTTTACAGCCATATGACAAGATGAAAATAGAATCAGGTAGCTTTTCCTTCTAAGCTAGTCTGTGCATGGGAAAGTGGCAAAGCACAGAGAAGTGTGAATATCCACACTCCAAAGCAGTAAATAAAGAAATAAATTACTTTATGGGCTCTGTCCTTAAATGGAAACAAAATGGCTTCACCTTTGACTCACAATAATTTTGCCCATTCCATCAGAGTCATTCCAGAGGCTGAGCGCTTCCAGATCTGGAAATAATTCAGTACAGCCAAAGCGAGCAGCAGGATGTGCCCACATGTCTGGATGCAGGTTGGATAGAAAGACTGATAATCTAAAAGCTGAAATTTATAAGTTTTGAAGCTCTGTGGTGTTTATTTCTTGAACTTTCCTGGTTGGGGATTAATAAATCTGTTGAGAAATACTGCTATGGGGAATTCCTTCCTTTGATGTTTGAATAGTAAAGAAGAAAGTAACATGGCTGATGGTTGAATGTTACTTAGTGACTGACCTAAGTCAATACAATGGCAAACACCTGAACCAAAACTAGAACATGCAATAAATTACCCTAGATATTTGGACTATCCAATATCCAAATACACCAAAATATATAAAACTATAGACTCAATAACTTCCTTGTAATATTATTTTTAGGACCTATTGGAATTCCCTAGGGGTAAACTATAATCAGAAATATTTTAGATAAAGCAACTGGAAGAATTAAATCACCCTGAGAATAATAGTAAAATTGGAAATAGAAAGGAATAGATACAGACATAAATTTAGGAATCACCCTTAGGGAGGAGTTATGTAATCAAATGGGTTTCCTAAGTTTTGAAATGTACAGAAGGACCAAAAAGAAGGTAGAGACTGGATCCTTGGAGATGTTGATGATTAATAACACCCCTCCCCCACACAACTATTGCCACTGTCTTCTGTATCCATCTCTGACATATTAGACACTTATTTAGTGTCTGTCCCCCACCACCCCTATAACTAGGCTCTGCAAGAGCAGGTGTTTGGTTTCACTCTTGTTGAAGTCTCAATGCCTACATCACTGCTTGTAATTCAATGGATGTTCCAAGGAAAACATACACAGCTGGTGAATTGGGGCAGAGAAAATACAAAGATACAAGAACCAGGAGAAAAACATAGGAAGAATCACAAGAAAGCAGATGGCTCATTGCTGATAGATAAGACTAAAAGATAGAAAAGCAAAACATCTTTGTAGGGACTCTATATAGAGAGTCCATAAAGTATGTGTGTAATTTACAATGCAAAACTATTTTAAATCGCATATGAACTTTATGGACACTCATTATTAGGAAATGAATTGGAAAGAGGTTTAGTGGAGTCAGAAGGCCATATTATGAGTGGTGAAGCAAACCACATACTGAAAAATGTCACTCCTAGTGGGCTTTCATAGTTCTGTGAATCTCTTTTGAGTTAAGGGAAAGCATTTATTAGGTTGGAATTTAAAAAGCAGGAGACACAGCTGAATATTAGAACATATCCAGCAGAACCTCTGTAATTGACCACTCAAGGGACTGTAATAAACTGGTCAACATAAGCAGCTAGGACTACTATTCTGATATGTGCATGTGGTATGTATCTGGTCTATGAAAATTGGGTCAACTTAGCTGGCACCATGGCTCACTCTGTAAGGCCAAAATGAGTGGATTACTTGAGCTCATGGAGTTGGAGACCAGCCTGAGCAAAAATGAGACTCCCTTCTCTACTAAAATTAGAACAATTAGCCTGGCACTGTGGTGGTCATCTGTTGTCCCAGCTACTCAGAAGGCTGAGGCAAGAGTTTGAGGTTGCTATGAGCTACGAAGTTACATTATTCTAACCTAGGGCAACAGAATGAGACTCTGTCTCAAAAAAAAAAAAAAAAAAAAAAAAAAAATTAGATCAACTTAAGGAGGCAGTCGATGTAGGGGGATAGTTAACTATGGAGGTTCTACTGTATTTGTTTTCCAGATTTCCACCTTCCTCCTCCATCGAGTGCTTTGTAAAAATGGCAGTATAAATGTGTGTAATGTATACATGACAAAATGTCTTACCAAACATATGGAAAAGTTGTCAAACTTGAGACTGATTAAAAAGATTAGGATTTAGATGTATTTGGAGTACAAAATGTGGTATCTTTTTATAGCACATTGACTTTCCTATTTTGATCAGGTTAACATTAACACAGCTTTGTCATCTGTGAGTATTCACATTGAGGGCAGAAAAATTGACCCCAGAGGATAATATGGTGCAGAGTAAGCAACTTGAGATATAAATGTTCTCTGGATACTACCTGCCACCTAATATTTCTGAGTTACAATTACTATTCAAGGGCAGCTAGCCAGAGGAAATACATATCCCAGAATTCTATGGGGACCTGTGTTGGACCTGAGACAATTTAACTTTTTGATCAATGAATCATAAAGTCTTATAAAAATATTGTCATTAAGTATACATATGACCCGAATTAGGTCACCATAGTGCTATAGAGGAGCAGATTAAAAAAAATAAAGCAACCTTGTTAAATTGCCAAATAGGAGCTGAGGACATATATGTAATCAAGATAGAGTGGAAGAAATTGAAAGTTAAGTCACAATTTGACAAGAATTGAATACAAAAGAGGAATGAAGATGGGACAGTGGATAGGGACAGACAGAAAAAAATCTGAGAGTCACAGTGATCTGCAAAATAAATGTCTTATGTAGGTAAATACTTAACATAGTACATGATGTGACGTTAAGTGCTTTTTCAAAATGGTAGCTATTAGCTGGGCGTGTGACTCATGCCTGTAATCCTAGCACTCTGGGGGTTGAGGTGGGTGCATTGCTTAAATTCAGTAGTTCAAGACCAGCCTGAGCAAGAGTGAGACTCCATCTCTAAAAATAGCCAGGCATTGTGGTGGGTGCCTGTAGTCTCAGCTACTCATAAAGCTGAGGCAAGATGATCGCTGAAACCCAGGAGTTTGAGGTTGCTATGAGCTATGATTCCATGGCACTCTACCAAGGGCAAGAAAGTAAGACTCTGTCTCAATAAGTAAGTAAATAATAGCTATTAGCATTAATACACATATGGTCGGAATATATAAGTTGTTTTCTTAGTTTGTTGACTTCCTATTATCTAAGATTAAAGTCATCCAGCCGAAGTAAGTCGCCTTTACCACTCAAGCTCACCATGTTGGGCTGCTGGCTGCTGGGGTCTCCTGAAAAGAGGCCTTCTTTGCTAAGATATATAGGTTTTTTTAATAATCCCCCCTTCTCCCAGCAAAGATGGTCTTGATAATTCTCTTCTACTGTGCAATTATGTGAGAGTAAGGATGTACTAAGAAGGAGACATTCCGTGAGAAAAAGCAGCCACCTGGGAACTAAATCTTTGGTCTAGTTGCTTTACCAGAAATACCTGAATTGAATGGCTACCCTTTGCAGTTAGAACAATTACTCCACTGCTTTACTGAGATACATTTAACATATCTCCGCCCCAACAACATGTGCCCAACTCCCTCTTGGGCACTTTTGCCTTCTGCCTGTCATCACTAGTAAGAGATGGGGCCTGGCAGGGCAGGGAGGGAATGAACTGGGCCACAGGTGCCTGGCACATACCTGCAGGTCACTGAGTCCTGACTGTAGCTCCAATGTGTGGTAGAACAACTTGGAAAGTGCTCAAAAACAGAAAAACAGTGTTTTGTTTTGTTTTCAATAATAAGATTGTGAGTTTGGAAACTTGATCAGGAGAGAAAAAGAAAAATGAACTGCATGTATTGAGTGAACAGAAGAGAACCCTGTCTGGGGACATGATTATGGCAGTTCTGTTTGTGGTGGTCAGCTGCTGTTTCATGTGCCTGTGAGAATGTTTCAAGACCCTTGCTCTGCAGCATGATGGATTCAAGTTAGACATTAAGACCTCCCTTAAATGAACCATTTCCTGCCACAGTGAACTATACTGTAAATTTTGCAGAGAAGTCATGCAACATTTTGGAATGTTTCAATTCACGTATACCAAAGGCATGTGAAGATACATGAATACTGAACTCTCACCACTTGTGACCTTTTGGGCAGCATGTATACATATAAAGAACAAGAAGCAATCTTCAAGGAAAGCTCAAGTAGCTAGGGTCTTCCAGTCATCTGTTCTTCTGTTTTGTTTTTTATATACTCCAGAGTTTTCTCCTGAGCCCTATAGCCATATTTAAAATAGAATTACAAATTATGTTGAAGAAAACTTTTAGAGTAAAAGGAAAGGGGCCTGCAGATAGATGGCTGAGTAGATGAGGGTGTGTCTTTCTTATTGACCCAGTCTAGAAAGAAAGTTTTGGAGTTAAGCAAATCTTAGTTTAAATCCCAGGTTAATGAGTTAACCAGCGCTGTGACTGTAAATCAGTTAACCTTTCTGAGCCTAACATATCTCCCACGTACAATGGAAATAATAATGATATCTACTTTGCAGCAATGTTGATAGGACTAGTTGGTGTAAGTAAAACTCCTAACATACAGTTGGTACTCAAACTGTAAACATTATTATATCCATTCACTTACATTCCTCACTCTGAGCCACATTATACTATAGACACCTATTGTATGTACTGTGATGTTTACCTCAATATGTACCAAAGGGAATAATTTTTGGTGCCTACTCATAGGATTGACAGAAAATATATAGGGAGTCAGTTAAACTTGAATTTTGGATAAGAAATGAATAATTTTGTAGTGTAAGTATATCCCAAGTATTGTCCCAAGTATAGGACATACTTTATCTGAAACTTAAATTTCAGATCAAATGTATCTGGGTGGCTGGCATTTTTACTTGCTATAGCTGGCAAAGATACCTCCTCAGCCTCTACTCCTCACCCTTCCCTGTCTGCCTGTCCCCCACAAGGGTTAAGACAGGTGCCCAGGTGACTTAAGCCTATCAGCACACTATCAGCACATTTCATTTCCTGGCAAGGTGATTGGTTGTCTGGTGAGCATGTGACCTAAGCTAAAGTCCATCTCAGGACTCTTGTTTAGAGCTAGAAACTCCAGCTGTCCTTTGGATGTACACAAAATATAGGGAGCCCCTGAAACTGCTGGTAATCATTGCGCTCCCATGAGGGACACTGACCCATAGAAGATGAAAAGTCAGGAATACAGCTGGGGAGCAGCCTGCTGCTGGAGCTAGGAGGGGGTCAATTTCCTCTGAGGTACATGAATGTGTGGGGAAGAGCTGGACACGCCAATGAGACCTTTTAAAAATTCTTCCTTTTTTCCTGAAGAAAGAAGTTAATAAATCAATCTACTAAAGGATAAAAGATGGAACTAAAAGAAAATGTGTCATTTTATCAGTTAGGATGCCTTGGTTGCAAGTAATAGAAAAGCTTCCCCCAGACGTTTGTAAACAGGAAAGGAAATGTATGAGTTTGTGTAACAGATGCCAACCCAAGCATTGTAAGGGGGATATGCGGCAGAGTAAACTGTGTGCTCAGTTGGGGAGGTAAAGGAAGGCAGAGGCTTTTAAATGGAAAAATGAGGAGGATTACATAATTGTTTTGAAATAATAATTATTATTATTTTTAGAATTTTTTTATTAAATCATAGCTGTGTACATTAATGCAATCATGGGGCGCCATACACTGGTTTTATATACAATTTGACATATTTTCATCACACTGGTTAACATAGCCTTCCTGGCATTTTCTTAGTTCTTGTGTTAAGACATTTATATTCTACATTTAGTAAGTTTCACATGTACCCTTGTAAGATGCACCGTAGGTGTGATCCCACCAATCACCCTCCCTCTGCTCATCCTCCCCCCTTTTTCTCTCCCTTTCCCCATATTCTTAGGTTATAATTGGGTTATAGCTTTCATATGAAAGCTATAAATTAGTTTCATAGTAGGGCTGAGTACATTGGATACTTTTTTTTCCTGAAATAATTATTTTTGACTACAAAGATCAATAATAAGGGTGACACCAATCTAAGGCAGCACAGGCAGGTGCTGAGTGGATGTCCTCATAGAAGTATTTTTTATGCAAGGATGTGGTTTTTGTAGAGTTTGTTTGTAATGGGGTCTGTTATCAGCCGTGTGTGCATGAGAACCCGCTTTCAAGGCCTTCCCTAGCTCCACTTCCATTTGTCAGGTTTGCTTGTTTCTTTAACGTTAGTGACTGCATGTTGATTTTGACAATTTTCACACATAAAATCTCCAAAGTAGGTGAGATTTAGGTTTGTCTTCAGGATCCTCTCAGGGGAAGTTGTTTATTTAATAGTGAAATATGGCAACACAGATTCATGAACTGGACTTCATTAGAAAACTAAGCCACTGCTTCTGTTTTTACGATTCTGTAATTCTATGATTATTTGGCAAACTCAAAATGCAGCTGCATTCATCAGTTTCCCAAATCACTATTTATACAGCTTTATGTAGAGTTCCAGGTCTACATTTTCACTGCTTTTCATAAGTCATAATCTGCTTAGAAATGCAAGCTTCAGATTTTCTTGTACACATCCCAGAATTACTTCTGCCAATTCAAGATTACGTAAGTTTCCATTTGTGAGCTTCATTTCCTGATTACTTGTGTCCTTGCAAATTAGAATTCTGGGCATGATCAGTGGAATTAAGAAGAGCAATAAAAAATCTAGTCTGAGAGTGGTCCTTGCTACTTGAATTTAGAGCTTAGATTTTTAAAAGATAATTTTTTTGCCCACACCTGATTTTAATAAAATGTATAATGATAATTGCTATGAAAATAAAAGACGTGTAATAGGGAATCTTCTTTCCAATTTAGCAAATATGTTCTGAGTATCATGATATCTAGCAGTGAGATAGGTATTCTCACCTTCCTGACCCACTAATATGCATATAATAGAAAACCTCTGATGCGGGAATCTGAAGACTGGAAGCATCCAAACAGCAGAATTGCTCAGAAATACTTGTTTAGAAGGCTCTCCATTTTATTTGTTACAAAATTGCATATTAAAATACTTGAAGATAACATACATGTGTTACAGCAGGCACAGATAACAGCTCAGGGTTGTTCTGTGGCTAATCAACACCAAGGTTGCAATCAGAATGAGCATTCTGATTCTTGCTTGGTGGGCAAGCCGGTACCATACTTCCCTTCTTAGCTTTCAGCTAGTACATATCTTAGAAGACAACAACTGTCCTAAAGTATTGCTTTTCAATTGTATAAATATGTACAGAATCATTTCTTAATTGGTGTAATGGAAGGAAATGTACCTAGTGGTACAGAGCAAGTCATTTCCTGTTTGCTGGGCTCCATTGAGATTGTATCTCAGCTCTGGAGATAGTGTTGATTTGGACAGAGGCAGATTTTAGGCTGTCCAAGTAAATCGTCCTCTATTGGAAATGACATTTATTAATGGTAAAAATAAAAGCAGCTAATATTTACTGAGCTGTTATTCAGGAGCTAAAAGTTTTACACTCATTTTTTCTTATTCTCTTCAATGGACAACCCTGTCCCTATTTTGTGGATGAGAATTTTGCTGAGTCCAGAGCAGTGAGGGGCCACATGTCTTTTGTCACTGTGATAGCAGAGCCAGTGCAGGGGCACGGATTGCTCCGGATGCCACAGGGCCGCACAGGCAGGAGGATACACTCCTTAGTTTGTGGAGCTGTGAGAGGCAGGTGATGCTGTGCTCCACTCTGGAAAAGGGAAAACCATGACAACCAAGTCGCCAGTCAAGCTCACATAGCTGCTAAGTGGAAAGCCGGTATTTAAATTCAGACCTTGGCACTGAACTTCAGGGCCCTTGTGCTTCGCATCTGCTCTAGTACCATTCGAGTACTTGATCTGGTACCATTCAAGTACTTGATCCATGTTTATTTATTTAGCAGAAAAAGCTTAGAAAGACAGATGATATGTATCTCGACAAGGAGAAATATTCAATGATAAATGTAATGACATTTTATGGAGATTTTGTAGTGTAATAATTTGGGGATATAAATTTTAAGAGGAAATTAAGGTTCACAAACAACTCCTTTCTAGCCAGCATAAGCAAAGGTAGTAGCTATGCCCATGTAATACTGTTCTAAACCCGTATGCTTTCTTATAGACACAAGACAGATAAAAACACACCAACAACATCGACTCTAAGAGCTATTTTTCCCCCCGTGCATTCAAATAGCATAGACAAGCCTGATTATTGGCATTGCTAAAGAATTAGTTCTTTTGTGTAAGTCTGATGGCAATGTGGTTTTTCCTTTGGGGTCTGGTTTAAGCTTAAAAAGCAGCAAAGTACAAATTAAGACCTTGCTTTTGAAGTAGACTTTTTGTTCTACAGAGCTGGGAGTAGCCCTCTAAGTAAGAGAAATTGTGACTCCTTAGAAGGCTGCTATTTGAAGTAGAACAACATTTAATATGGAAATATTCTTCCCCTGGTTACTGCACATGTGCAATTTGACTCCTTGTCAGCTTTGGTTAACATCATCTACCACCAAGAAATATCTCCTTCATGGTGACATCATGTAAAATACCTAGAATACTCTAAATGTCAGGTCCATGGAAAGGATCACGTGTGGCTGAGTGGAGTCCGTGGTCCTGCCTGTGGAGTAGGTTCCCAGGCACCTTCTCCCTAACTCCATGGGACTAAATACTTGTGGGTGTGCACATGTGCAGAAGTGGTGTTTTCACATTTTTCCACATGCCACCTTGGAAAAAGTCACTGGTTCTTTTAACGCCCAGTCTTCTTATCAATAAAAACTAAGTCACTGGACTAGATTTCCGATTCTCAAAGAAAGGGCTGGGACCATCTGGAGGTTCCCAAGACACCTTCAGGTGGTCTGTGGAGTCGGCACTATCTTCAGGGTGATACTATAGGTAACACTTTGTTTTCAGCCTCGTGCTCTCACTGGTGTATAGTGGAATTTTCCAGAGGTCACTTGACGTGTGATGGTGTCTTCATTTGGATATGTGCTTAGGTAGTCTCATGATTTACAATTATTTGTAGTTTTAATTACTAATAGTATAAATATCAATAGATACAACTCACAAAATCTGATGGGATTCTCAGAAATTTTGAGGGGGGAAAGGGGTTTTGAGATCAAAAATTTGGGAACTGCTAGGCTAGATCACCTCTGTGTCGGTGGTTCCTAACTTCTGGTGCTAGAGTTAAAATGTACACAGATGGTGATGGATTTAAGGGGTTTGAGGGACCCATCTATAGCCTGGGAAGTAGAATCTGCTCTTGCTGTGAAATTGACTTCATTCTGGTATTGGTTTCAAAGGCAGGTGAAAAAATTTAAAAATTTCTACTTGGCAAAGTAAAAAGTTATAACTTTTTATAAGCCCCTCCATTAAAGAAAATTATTGAATTACTAATTTATACATATACAGCCCTATGAACTCTTTCTGTAACCTCCTATTATTCAGAGAAAAACACTGGTTTCTATGTAGCAAATTGTTGACTCCCAAATGAGCCTCAGCTGATGTTGCACTTGACCATCTCACTGTTCCCTTAAAACTTACCCAGGGAGTTTGTGTTTGGTTGAAACCTAATTAATAGGAACACACTTTAACAATACTCCAGTGTCAAGTTTTACCTCATTTTGTCTTTATCTGGATTTTCCTTCATTTCTGATAATTGATTTTAAGTCAGACCCAAAGACTTGGGCCAGAGGCTCATTCCTCAAACATCACTTTCAGTGTTAGAAAGAACTGATCAATGTGAACTCTCCCAGCAGGTGCTCGAAAGTGGTTGCTGACAAACTCTGAGGGGTAAACTCCCAACTCAATCAATAGCTCTCTTTGGAATGCTGTGTCTTTGACAGATTACGTCTGGATAAATTACTAAACTAAAAGTTCGATTTAAATTTTGAATGGTAATTGTTATTCCAAATTTTTAAAAAAGTGCAACCCAAGATGACATCTATGAATATTTTCTTTCCCAGTTCGATTATATGACAAAAGAAGATTATCACTTTCATTTAATCTCTCTGAAGTTTTATCATTAAATGATAGATCCGCTAACTGCTTCCAAAACACTGAAGAATGTTTTTTTGTTTGTTTGTTGTTTGTTTTTCACTCAGACTCCCTCTTTAATTGGATTTCCAATATGTGGTTCTTCACTGTTGGGTTTTTTTTTTTTTTTTTTTTTTTTAATATACTATTTGACATACTTTAATCACACTGGTCAACATAGCCTTCCTGGCATTTTCTTAGTTATTATGTCAAGACATTTATATTCTACATTTACTAAGTTTCACATGTACCCTTGTAAGATGCACCGTAGGTGTGGTCCC
>CAUYPK010010660.1:0-32744 GCA_963574355.1 Loris lydekkerianus
CCATCACACAAAAGGAACTCCGTGTGAGTTTAAAAGTGCTTGCTTTTTTTCCAGTGGCTTAAGAGCCCGGGCCCTCCCCTCTCCCCCCCCCCCCACACACGCAGAGTTGACTTGCCTAGAGTTAAAAATTCCACAAGCCTATTCTCTGAAGCTGTGCCCCCCCCCCCCAGCCTGAGATCAAAGGGCATGCCAGAGGGTTGACGGATGTTAACAACATATTGTCTATAGCTGCTCTGCCCTGAGGAAAAGACACAGTCTTACTTCATACTGAGTAAACTGAGTGAATGCTTGAAGATACTCTTCCATTAACTCTGTTCCTCTGTGGCTACTTTCTTCTTTGTGATCTTTATTTAGATACCTGTCCAGAGATTAGTCAGTGTCTAGAAGAAGATGTTTACTGCAAAAGTGATTGTGTTGATATGGTAACGGGATATTTCCTTTCAAGTTAATTTCAGATAGGCATAATGAGGTAATGGTGAAACTAACAGATAATAGATTGTGTACGTGACTAGAAAAGTATAAAATCAAAACCCTGAATAAAGAATTTTGCTACACACCATCCCATCCTATGTAGTCTGTTTCTTGACTTAATAATTACAGGAGCGAGTTTACACCCACAGCAAAGCTGCTGTTCATTCGCATCTCTGGTCATGCAACACCCCCCAAATTCATGTTAGGAACTTAATCCTCAATGCAACAGTGTTGGGACCTTTAAGAGGTAAGTCATGAAGACTCTGCTCTCATGAATTAGTGAATCCTATTATTGAAGTAGGTTAGTTATTGCAGGAGTAAGTTCCTGATCAAAAGTTTTGAGTTTGATCTGTCTCCCTCTCTCGCTCATGTACTCTCTTCCCTTCCACCAGGGATGACACAGCAAGAAGCCATCACTAAATATAGGCCCCTTGACCTTGGGCTTTCCAGTCTCCAGATGTATAAGAAATAAACATCTCTGTTCTTTATAAATTACCCAGTCTCATGTATTCTGTTATAGCAGCACAAAAGGACTATGTTAATCGTTTTTGGTACCAGAAATAATGCATCAGTAGAAAAATCTAAAAATTTTCTAACCATAAGCCCGTTGAAGTACAGAAAAAAGGCACAAACAAGGCCCCAAATCTCTGGCTGTAGTTTTCATGCATGAAGGAAAAACTGTAAAAAAATACTAGCCAGGGAGTCATATAAAATCTCAGGCAGAGCAGTGAGAGAAAGTGAAGGAGATAATTTAAATTCAGAGGCACCGAGTATTAATGAAAGAGATCTGAAGGAACACCAAATCCAACATGCCCCATTTTACAGAGGAGAAAAGCATCCCGACAGGTTGGCTGCAATCAATCACACAAACCATGAAGAGACAGAACCGGTGTTGGAACCCGGGAATTCTGAAACCCTACAGGCAGGTCCACCTTTGAGATACTACAGGTTTGCTTCCAAACCACTGCAAAAGAGTAAGTATCACGGTGGAGCAAATCACACAAATGTTTTGTTTTCCAATGCATATAAAAGTTATATGTGTACTATACTGTAGTCTATTAAGTGCTCCATAGCATTATGTCTAAAAACAAATGTACATACCTTAAAAAAAAAAACAAAAACTAATGATCATTTGAGCCTTTAGTGAGTTGTAATCTTTTACTACTGGAAGGTCCTGCCTTGCTGTTGATGGCTGCTGACTCATCAGAGTGGTGGTTGCTGAAGGTGGGGGCAGCTGTGGCAATTTCTGAAGCTAAGACAACAATGAAGTTTGCTCCATCAACTGACAACTCCTTTTACAAAAGATCTGTGTAGCATGTGATGTTTTTTGACAGAATTTTACCCACAGGAGAACTTCCAAAATTAGAGTCAATCCTCTCAAGCCCTCCTGCTATTTCATCAACTAAGTTTATGCAATATTCTAAATCTTTTGTTGTCATTTCAACAATATCCTCACTACCTTCGAGGAATAGGTTCATCTCAAGAAACCACTTTCTTTGCTTTTCCGTAAGTAGCAACTCCTCATCCATTCATGTTTTATCATGAGATCACAGCCATACAGGCACATTTTCAGGCTCTAATTCTAGTTCTCTTGTAATTTCCACCATGTCTACAATTACTTCCTCTGAAATCTCACAGCCCTCATGGTCATCCAGGATAGTTAGAATCAACTTCTTCCAAACTCCTGTTACTGTTGATATTTTGACCTCCTCTCATCAATCATGATGTTCTTAATGGCATCTAGAAATGGTCAGCCCCTTCCAGAAGGTTTCCAATTTACTTTGCCCTGATCCATTCAGAGGAATCACTGTCAATGACAGCAATAGCATTACAAAATATATTCCTTAAGACTTGAAAAGTTGAAATGACTTTGATCCATGGGCAGCAGGATGGATGCTGTGTTAGCAGGCATACAAACACATTAATCTCCTAATACATTTCCATCGGAGCTCTTGTGTGACCAGGTGCATTGTCAATGAATAGTAATATTTTGAAAGGAGTCTGTTTTGGTTTTTTGAGCAGCAGATATTAACAATGGGCTAAGACTATTCATTAGACCATGCTGTAAGTAGATATACTGTCTTCCAGATTTTGTTATTCCATTTACGCAGTACAAGCAGAGTTGATTTAGCATAATTCTTAAGAGCCCTAAGAATGGTAAATATAGGAATTGGCTTTGACTTAAAGTTACCAGCAGCATTAGCCCCTAACACGAGAGTCAGCCTGGCCTTTGTATGTTTGAAGCCAGCCACTAAATTCTCTGTAGCTATTAATGTCCTGGGTGGCATCTTGTTCCAATAGTAGGCTGTTATGTTAACATTAAAAAGCTGTTGTTTGGTGTAGGTACCTTCATTATCTTAGCTAGGTCTTTTGGGTAACTTGCTGTAGTTTCTACATCAGCACTTTGCGCTTCTTTGCTCGTATCTCCATCATCCTCTGCTAGCTTCAGCTACCTCACCTCTCCTAGTCTTCATAGAACTGAAGAAAGCTAGAGCTTGGATTAAGGGAATGCTGTGGTTGGTTTAATCGTCTATCCAGACCACTAAAACTTTGTCCATATTAGCAATGAGGCTGTTTCACTTTCTTTTCATTTGTGCATTACTAGAATAGTTTTTAATTTCCTTCACTAATTTGCCTTTGCATTCACAACTTGGCTAAGTGTTTGGCACAAGAGACGTAGCTTGTGACCTATCTTGGTTTTGGACATGCCTTCCCCACTAAACGTAATCATCCCTAGCTTTCGATTTGAAGTGAGATGTACGACTCCTCTGGGGAAACAGCTGGTTGGTGAGAGAACACAACATTTACTGTTTAATTTTGCCATCTTATTTGGGTACAATTTGTGGCTCTCCAAAACAGTTAAATTGGTAACACCAAACATCACTGATCCCAGACCACCACAATATAACAACAAAATGAAAAAGTTTGAAATATTGCTGAGAATTACCAACATGTGACAGAAACACAAAGTGAGTTAATGCTGTTGGAAAAATGGTGCTGATAGACTTGTTTGAGCAGGGTTGCCACAAACCTTCAATCTGTAAAACATACAATATCTAAGAAGTGCAATAAAATGAAACACAATAAAATGAGGTTATGTCTGTACCCCATGGTGTCTTAAATAACTTAACCTCTCTAGGAGTGATCAACTTTTCACCATTTCCCCTGAAGATGGACATGCACAGAAGAAATTACACTGTTGCTTAAGTGAAGTCAAACACCTCCTGTGTGCCTAACACCAAACTAGCGAGTCCCTTTCATTCCAGTCTCCTAAAGTATTTTTCCCCCAATCTTTCCCTTCTCAATAATTTCTCCCAATTACCCAAGCCAGAAGCTTAGAAGTCATCCTGGTTTCTCACGTTCCCTCACCACCTCCACATTCCTATTCTTTAGCAAATCCAGTAATTTCTAATTCCAAACCAAAAATGAAAATGTCTTGAAACTGTCTTATTCTCTCACCTGAAATGGCTACAACAGCTTTCCAAAGGGTTCCTGCATTCTACTCCTGCTTTATTATTTCAATTCATTGTACAGGCACTAGTAGTAGTGTTTAAAAGTGCAGATAGGATCATGCCCTTCCCTGCTCTAAACCCTTTAATAGCTTGTCACTGCAAACAGTATAAAATCAAAGTTCTTAACACAGCCCAGAAAGACTTGCCCTGTCTAACCGCAACCACACATCTCTAATCTCATTAACTTTTCTCCAACCACAATACTTTGCTCTCATTTTCTCAAAAGAAATCAAACTCTTTCCTGCTTCAGCCCGCACACAATGCTCCCTCTACCTAAAATGGCTCCCTACGTTTTCACAATAATTTCTTCTGCTTCTTTGCAGGGTTTCAACTTAAATATCTGTGTATCAATGAAAACATTCTCAATCTCTTATCTCATCCTCTTTTCTTCCTTCATCATGTGTCATAATTGATAATGCTTATCCAGTTATGTTTGAAGTATCTTCCACAATAAAATATAACTTCTACAATGCCCATCAGTTTTTTTCATCATTGTATTTCCTACTTTGAAAAAAAGGCCTAGTACCTCTCAATATGTTTTCTGATTATATATTAATTAATGGATGAACCACTGTATATCTCAAAGTCCTGATCTATAAAATGGGGAATAATGCTCATATTCTTTGGAAGTAACCAAGAAGATGCATGTGAACTTCACAGTCCCTGTGGTACTAATGTGTCTGATGAATATCTGATGGTAATAACAATATTCTTATTCACAAATGGAGAAAACACAGTATCTGCACTACTTAAAGTAAGTAATAGCAAATCACTTTACATTTGTGGGCCTCAGTTTCCAATGAAGGAGTTGAACTAGATCAGAGTTTTTCAAACTCAGCACTACTTACACTTTGGGCCAGAAAATGCCTGGTGGGGTAGAGTAGACCTGTGTATTGTAGGATGTTGTGGTGAGGAAGACCTATATATTGTAGGATGTTTAGCAGCATCCCTGGCCTCTACCCACCAGAGGCCAGCAGCACCCTTCCCCCAAGTTATGACAACAAAAAAAAAAATGTCTCCAGACATTGTCCTAAGTTTCCTAGAGCGCGAAATTGTCCTGGTTGAGAACCACTGAACTAAAATAATGCTGAAATTATCAACATTCAATGTTTAAACCTAACACCAATCAACTCAACAAACCCAAACTACCAAAAGTTTAAATTAAAACTAGTGAATTATAAAAAACACCAAAGGAAAATCACATTAACATGTAATTAATGAAACCCCTAGAATATCTCCAATGTTATATCGACATAGTAACTCATTAATTACTGAAAAAAATGTAATGAGTTTTTAAAAGACTTAGTGTTCCATATAAAATAGAAATTTTTCAAGAATACTTTACATTCAGAGAAGAAGAAATGAAAAATTAAAAACAGAAGGTCTAAGACAAGCTCAACACTGCTATTTCTGGTTATAACTGGAAGTCAGAAACAAACAGAGCTTACTAACATAGTATGAAATACTGAAAGTCGCAAAATATTCAATGTTCCACCCCCTGAATTTAAGAATTAGATAACCTGTCTAGTCTATAAATCTATCACCACTTCTATTTAGTACTGTCCTGGAGGTCCCAGACAGCTCAATAAAGCAAGAAAAAGAAATAAAAACATAAAGATTAGAAGCAGGGAAGTAAAACTGTCATTATTTGTAAATGAAACAATTGTCTATGTAGAAAATGCTATCCAAAAGACTCCACATATTGGGCGGTGCCTGTGGCTCAAAGAAGTAGGGCGACAGCCCCATATACTGGAGGTGGTGGGCTCAAACCTGGCCCCAGCCAAAAACTGCAAAATAAATAAATAAATAAACAAAAGACTCCACATATAAATTGTTAGAATTAACAAGTACATGGAAGAAGGTTGCTGGATACAAGGTTAACATACAAAAATCCAATTAAGCATGTATTAGCAACAAGCATTTATACATAAAATTTAACATAGTAACATTTATAATAGCATCAAACAACATGAAATACAAAAATTAATTTAATAAAATATGTCTAAGACCTACATCTAAACACTTATAAAATACTGATGAGAGCAAATATAAAAATTAACCAATCTAAATGAATGGAGATAGGCTTGGCGCCTGTAGCTCAACGGTTAGGGTGCCAGCCACATACACCAGAGTTGGTGGGTTCGAATCCAGCCTGGGCCTGCCAAACAACGACAACTACAACCAAAAAGCAGCCAGACGTTGTGGTGAGCACCTATAGTTCCAGCTACTTGGGAGGCTAAGGCAAGAGAATCGCTTAAGCCCAAGAGTTGGAGGTTGCTGTTAGCTATGATGCCATGACACTCTACTCAGGGCGACATAGTGAGACTGTCTCAAAAAAACAAAAAACAAAACAAACAAACAAAATAAATGAAGATATATTTCATTTTTATAGACTGTAATATACTTACTGCTTAGATGTAATTCTACCCAAAGTCATAGATTTAATAAAGTTTCAAACTTCTAGTAGGCCTTGTTTGTGAAAATTAAAAAGTTGATTCTAAAATACATATGAAAATGCACAGGATGAAGAATAATCAGGACAATCTTAAAGAATAAAGTTGGGGCGGCGCCTGTGGCTCAGTGAGTAGGACGCTGGCCCCATATTCCGAGAGTGGTGGGTTCGAACCCGGCCCCAGCCAAACTGCAACAAAAAAACAATTGGGCATTGTGGCGGGCTCCTGTAGTCCCAGCTATTTGGGAGGTTGGAAGCAAGAAAATCGCCTAAGCCTAAGAGCTGGAGGTTGCTGTGAGCCGTGATGCTACAGCACTCTACCGAGGGCAATAAGGTGAGACTCTATCTCAGAAAAAAAAAAAAAAGAATAAAGTTGGAAAATATATAATATCAGATATTAAGACTTACAACATATAGGCTGGGCCTGGTGGCTTATGCTTTACTCCTAGCAATTTGGGAGGCCAAGGCAGGAGGATCACTTAAGGCCTGGAGGTCAAGACCAGCCTGGGCAATAGTGAGGTCCTGTCTCTATAAAAAATGAAAAAAAATTGTATAGAGGTATGGTGGCAACACCAACAGTCTCAGCTATGGGAGGCTGAGGCAGGAGGATATCTTGAGCCCAAGAGTCTAGAGAGATTGCAGTGAGCTATAATGCCAACACTGCACTCTGTCTCCAATAACAGGCCAAGATCTTGGCTCAACAACAACAATGACATTATAAAACTATAGTAATCAAGATTGTGTGGGATGGTGAAAATGTGGATAAAGAATCTACATAGTCATACATAGTAACTTGATTTGTATCAAAAGGACAAGTATAATTCCGTGGGGGAAAGAATAGTCTTTGCAATAAATGTTACTTGAACAACTGAATATCTATGGAAAAAAACTTGCACACAGTTAAAAAAATTTTAAATAGTCTTACCTCTAACTATTAAAGGTAAAACTAAAAAGCTTGCAGAAGAAAACACAAGCAAATATCTTTATGACGTTGAAGTAGACAAAGATTTCTTAAGCAGAGCAGAAGGAAAAAGTAACAAATTGGACCCCATCAAAATTACAAAAAAAATAAAATTTGACCAACCCCCCCCCCCCAAAAAAATGAAGAACTCTATGTTCTCATACCATTAAGAGAGTAAATCCTAGTACTCTGGGAGGCCGAGGCAGGTGGATTGCTTTAACTCAGGAGTTCAAGACCCACCTGAGCAAAAGCAAGATCCCTATTCTCTGCTAACAATAGAAAAATTAGCTGGGCTCTAGGGCAGGAGCCTATAGTTCCAACTACTTGGCAAGAGAAGTTCTTGAGCCCAAGAGTTGACACTGCTGTGAGCTATGATGCCATGGCACTCTACCCAGGATGACAAAGTAAGACTATCTCAAAAGAGAAGAAAAAGAAAAAGAGAATAAAAAGCAAACAAAACACAGGGCATGATATTTGCAGTACATATACTCAACTAAAGGCTCATAGTATATAACACATAAAGAACTGTCACAAACTAAAAAACTCCTACAAATCAATAAGAAAAGGTTAAACCAATCAGAAAAAAGTGAAAGATCTGAATAGGCACATCACAAAAGATCACACATCCAATGGCTAATAATCCATGAAAAGGTTTCAACATTACTCATCAGAGAAATAAAACTTGAAACGAAAGTCAGCACTTATACACAAAATAGCTACCATTAGATAGCCTGTTAAAAGACTGGTGAGAAGTTGGAGCAATTAGAACTCTCATTTGTGGCTTAGTGAGAGTGTAAGTTGTTACATTCATTTTGGAAAGTGTTTGGCAATATTTACCAAAACTAAATAATCACCTACCCTAATATCCAGTAATTTCACTTCTAGACGTGTACCCAAGAGAACTGAACACATTATGTCCCCCAAAAGACGTATATAAGAATGTTCATAGCAGCTTTATTCATAACAGCTAAAATTGGAAACAACCCAAATGCCCATTAACAGAGAATGAATAAATAAATTGTGGAATATTCATATAACAGACTACTACATAACAACAACAACAAAAAGAAGAAATAAAACAAAAAGCAAAGTACTGCTATATCCAACAACTTAAAAAAATTTCAAAAGGGACAAGAAGGCTATATATAATTGTATAATTTCATTCACATGGAGATCACGGACTGGCAATACCAACAGCAGTCAGAGCAGGGGTTACCCTGGGGAAGGAGTGGCAGTGAGTGGCAAAGGGGGTCACCTGGGAGCTGGAAATGTTCTTTATTTTGATCACACACTGGAGGTTACATAGGTACATATATGAGTAATATTTTATTGAACATTATCCTTAAAATTTGTATACTTTACTATACATGAAATACCTCAATTTAGAAATATCACTAACAAAGTACATTTTTGTGGCTTATTCATGTGAAACTTCAAGTTAGAACAGCAAGAGTTACCTTAATCATAAAAGAATATTCCACTGGGCACAGTGGCTCACTGTAATCCTAGCACTCTGGGAAGCTGAGGCGGGAGGATCGCTTAAGCTCAGGAGTTCAAGACCAACCTAAGCTAGAGCGAGACCCTGTCTCTTAAAACAAGCAAAAAAACCCCAGGCATTATGGTGAGCACCTTTGGTCCCAGCTGCTCAAAACCCTGAGGCAAGAGAATTGCTTCAGCCCAAAATTCTGAGGTTGCTTTGCTGTGAGTTCTGACGCCATGGCACTCTACTGAGGGTGACAAAGTGAGACTATCTAAAAAAAAAAAAAAAAAAAAAAAAAAAAATTCACAAACTACAAAATAAGAGCAGTAACTCTGATATTCAATTCAGATTTGTATTCTATGATTTTCAGATCTGCGTATAAAATTCTCCTGCACGTACTAATGGAATGCTTTAAGTACTAAAGTTCTAAATTCTTAACCAATTTCTTATCTTAAAAGTGTTTAGTTTTCATAATCTGTATTTTAATTAAGAATACCTCATAGCACTCAGCCCTTCCAAAAAAGCTGACAAATATTTCTAATTTGAGCCCTGCTCCTACACAGTTCTGGAATTCCTCCTGATTGGGGAGGTCATGAGGTCTCCATATTAAAACTCAGAAGAGATTTAGGCGTTACCGTACAAATGCAGTAATAATTAAGGCCATTATTGCTTATTTTCTTCCCTCTCTTTCTTCCTTTATGAAGGAACTGAATATATATTTTACCTTAAGGAGGAGATGGGGAGAAAACAATGCAACAATGAACAAAAACCATTTATGGTGGTAAGAATCTCCTACTGAAAAACAAATTTTTGCACACTATGAAGACTTTGGAGGACTCCCAGCCTGATAACCATTACAAGAAGGACAACATTAACAGAACTTCAAAATATTATTCTTAAAAAGCCTTCGCCTAAACATTTCAATGCAAAAGTTGTGATGCCATTTATCTTTGGGTGTAACAACATTTTAGTAAGCTCCCAGACAGCAGCTATTGTAGAGGACGTCAAGAGCCAGACGACCTCTGAGCAAGATGATTTGCAGCTGCGAGAACGGACCCTTGGGCGATTCCTCCGCAGGTGCTCCTGGCGGAAAAAGAGCCCGAGCCGGAGGCGATCCTTAGGCAGGCAGTCATTGTCTAACACTCCCCTCACCTGTCTTGTGCTGTCTCAATAAAAGGCTACTGCGGAGGTTGCTCGGGGCTATCCTGCAAATAAGGTTAGCCGGCCTCCTACAAGCTTATACTTCTAATCTGCGTCACGTCTGGTTCCTTCTACGGTGATGTCCAGGGCCATAGGGGCCACTAGGGGCTGCGACAAGCTATTCTTAATTCAGGGAGGCTTTTCCTAGATTACGCAATTCTACACAGTTTGCCTCTCACCAAATTCCTTTGGCATCTATACTTCTGAAAAAAGGAATCTTAAAAAAATCATAAATACTGCTAAACAAAATGTCTTCTGGAAACTTAAAAACTTAAAAAAAAAAAAACTGGAAAAACCAATAATAGGAAACTTGTGATAAAGCTACTTATTGTGCTTCTTAAAATGAAATGTTGCAGTAATACATGTTTTAGAATAATATTTAAGAATATGGAAAGGGGGCAACACCTGTGGCTCAGTGGGTAGGGTGCTGGCCCCATATACCAAGCATGGCAACCCAGCCCCAGCCAAACTGCAACAAAAAAATAGCCAGATGTTGTGGTGGGTGCCTGTCGTCCCAGATACTTGAGAGGCTGGGGCATGAGAATCACCTAAGCCCAGGAGGGGGAGGTTGCTGTGAGCTGTGATGCCATAGCACTCTACTTAGGTCAGGGGTTCTCAACCTGTGGGTTGTGACCCCTTTGTAACAATGAAAATACATTGCAGCATTAGGATGGTTGGAATGCTTTAAGTACCACTGACCTAGGGTGATAAAAGCGAGACTCTGTCTCTAAAAAAAGAAAGATCTACATAGCATGCATACATTCTCACTTTTATATAAATATGTATATGCATGGAAATAATAGCTATGGCTAAAATATTAACTGCAATTCTCTTTAGGTGGCAGGATTATAGGAAATTTTTAACTTATTTTTTTTTAAGCATTTAAACTTTTCTATAATGAAGAGATACTGATTTTGAAATTAGATTTTTTTTAGTCTTGTTAATACTCAGATTAGATTATTAGGTGATCATTTGCCCTGGTAATTTTTCTCCTAACAGTGATCATCAAATTGAATTATAATTGGTCCACTACTTAAGTGTTCAAACTCAGAGTTTCTAACTGAGGTACAAAGATGGAAAAAAACCCTTTACTATGAAGTAGTAATACAGCTGTGAAAATGAATGAACTAGAGTGATGGACATTCATATTGATGATCATATAATATTACTAGAGAAGAAAGCAAATTGAGGAATACATACAGTATACTTAGAAAACATGCAAAAATAAAACTGTATACTATTTAGGGCTATTTACATGTATGTTAAAATATAAACACTAAATTCATAACCCTGAAAATGATAAAGACTAAATTCATAATCCTGATTACCTATGGGCATTGGGTGATAAAATTGGGGAGGATCCATAAAAACTATCAAACACATTGATAATTTCTACTTCTTAAGATGGTTGATAGGGATATGAGGGTTCATTATATTATTCTTTTTTTTATTGCCCTCAGTAGAGTGCTGTGGCATCACACTACTCACAGCAACCTGCAACTCCTTGGCTTAGGCGATTCTCTTGCCTCAGCCTCCCAAGTAGCTGGGACTACAGGCGCCCACCACAATGCCCAGCTATTTTTTTATTGCAGTTTGGCCAGGGCTGGGTTTGAACCCACCACCCCTGGTATATGGGGCCGGCGCTGAGCTACAGGCGCCACCCTATATTATTCTTTGTATCTTTTAGTATTGGGTAAAAGGATAAAAGCTACCAATGGCTCTTAAGATGTGAATGTTTTATAGAATTCATAAGCAAATCACATTTATTCCCTATAACTGATTCATGTCCTTCCCTCAAATTAGTTCTTTAAAATCCATTCTCAATGCCCTTCATGCTTTAAAATATATTTGTAGAAAGACTGTTCTATGCATTTAGGGGGAGCCTACTCATTAAAAATAAAGTGAAGAAGAGGCAGTGTAATGAGAACGCTGATGTATCTGCTCTGATGCAGCACGCCTCTGAAGCTGGCATTCAAGGCAGCTAGTAGAGAATGGGCTTTACAATCTGACATTTGTTCTCATTATCAACCTAAATAGTAATTTAACTAATTGGTGGTTCATTTGAGATGTCTGTATTTGCCATACACACTCCATACAGCTGCAGTCATTGGATGGAAGGCAGAGTCTCCGTGGAAACATCAATATGCAAAGAAGGGCAAGATCCCAAATCCTTCTGTTAACTCTCCACCCAGCTGTTAAGTGCATTTGTGAAATTAGAGTTGACCTATTAAGTGCACAGCAATGCTGTAAAATGCAGTGTTTAAAAAAGTCAATATGTTAGGAAAGTGTACTAATTAGACGACATCCGAGCAATTTACAAAGTCAAAGTTATTAGGTCAACATACATTTTTATTACCCTGAGCCTAGTATTAATCTAAGACAGAGACTTCTCAACTTCCTATTAAATATGTCCTTCCCCAATTACCAGCTAAATTCAATCAATACCTTCTCCTTAAATTCTGTGGTTAAAGAAATGAATAAAAGGCAGCTGGATAAATTCGGAAGCAACAGCAGCTTTTCTATTTCAAATAAAAACTGACTGCAGTATCATTGTAGGCATTATTTAAGGTGCAGGTGGAGTAACTCCCCCCAAGAAGTTAAAGTAGTATAACTGAAGAAGGTGAAGCAAAAGAAATTTCAATATCATATACAGTGAAGTACATCTTCAAGTAATCTGCTATAGCAGTGCTTGTCCTGGAAATAATCACAGTAAACATGCTGAGCAACTATAAAAAGTGAATTTGCTCTTTTAAAAAAGGCTTGACTATCAGAGTGACTAAGTGATCACAAATAAAAGTGCATTAAGTAGTTGTGGTTTCCATTAACCAAGGATCTAAAATTAACATGCCCATAGGGTAAAAGGTGGATGTTTTCAAAGTGCTATTTCTGGTCAGATAGATTTTATACAAGGACAGCCATTTTTAAGACCAATAGCAAATAGTGTGCCCAGATTGGAACACATCTGTGCTTCAATGTGCCAGTGTGGAACTGGCAGTGAATGTAAGGTTTCTTACAAACATTTTAATTCTGGAATATATTAATATATATCAAGAAATTAAGTCTACATAAAGTATAAAATAGAATAGCTCTTCTGAATCCTTGCAATGGTAAGAAAATTAATTTTTAAATAGCATTCTTGCAAAAAAATTACCAGGACATTAAAAAAAGTAATTTTTTTAAAAAAAGCTAGTTCAATATATTTCTATGTAACATTTCGAGCTATTTGCCTGTCATAAATTCAAAGGAAACTTATACTGTTTAGTAGTCTGACAATAAAAAACATGATATGAAAAATAAAATAGCCAAAAGAAAAAGACACAATCACACCCTAGAGCAGATGCAGGTACATTCTGATCCAATTTATCTTGGGAAGGATGAGAACAAGGACCGGTCTTCCCTTTAGAAGCAGCAGTGAAAAGTTCACTTAAGTGAAATACACACACTAACTGAAAAATCTATAACTTATGCATTAGCTGTATTTCTACCAACAGCCATTGGTACATCCCCACTTGGATATCCCACAGGCTAAATAGCCCCAGCCCAAACTCATCCCCTCTCAGTCCCACATGGAGAGTTCTCTTATCTCACTTGCTTGGGTTAGAAATTTGGACATTCTCTTGACTTATTTCCTCTTCACACCTAAACCCAATCATCTAGCAGGCCACATTGATGATACATTTTTCTTCCTCCCTGCTGCCACTATTCCAGTTCAGAATATTATTATCACTCATCCAATAATTTCTCTGAAAACAAGGTCAAATGTACCAACTTTTCCGCATGGCCTGAATTCTCACTGGAGAGTCACATATGGTGTTTTTTGGTGGATGTTATTTTCCTTCAGAGATTAGCACTGTCAGTGGAGAATCACAGAAGTAATAAAAGATAAAACCATTAGCTTTAAGAGTTGCTATTTTGTTATGAATTACTGCTACAGAATACTGATTATATAAACCCAAAGATCCCCACTGATCACATTTAACCTATTGATCATTACCAAATAAAAGTCAAAATAATAATAAATATTATTGATGCTGATCTTGAAGTAATCATGAAAATATCTATCCTCAGGTACAATCTGAGTAGCCAGAAAGTAAAACACATTAAACCTTACAAGACAAAGACCAAAGAAGGGAAGAAAGACAGTATACGATTAGATGAAAAATAAATAGCTAGAATTACCGGAATGCTTGATTCAGAATTTGATAATGAAAATGTTCTGGAGCCAATCCTATAACCACAGCATTAGGATCACTTGTTTCTATTCCTGTGAATAGAAGAAAATAAATTATTGAAAATGCAATTCAAAGCAATGTCATATTTTATAACAAAGTAGTTATAGTCAAACAAGTGCAAATATTTCTATAGCCATAACCTAAAATTTAAGAGATTATAGTGCCCAGTGTACCTTGGAAGTCTAAGAGAAAGAGAGAGATAGTAAAAGATAAGGAGAAAGAGGGGGAGAGAGAATCTCCTAATATGTTTCCATATTCCATGCACATGGTCTTATAGTTACTCAGTAACTAGAAGTTCTTAATTGAAAACTGTAACCTGATATTCTCAAAAGAAATACCACTTTCTGACTTAAAAATGCTTCACTGATTACAATCAACAAAAACAGATCAATAGCTACTGATGAAAGACTGAGAATTTAAGAGGCAAGGGAAATTAGACTTTGTAATTGATACAGGCAAAGTTAACACATTCATGGTTAAGTATGAAATGCACTGCAGGTTCTACAGTTTTTCACAATGTCTGACCTACTTTTAGTTTCAGAAATATTTTATAATAATTAAAACATGTTTGAATTCAGGCCTTGGAATCTTATAACTAGACTTCAGATAAGACAATCAAATAAGCACATTTACGGTTACAGTTATTAAAAGTGTGATTAAGAGTTTCAAGGATTATCTACATGCCAATTCCTATTTTGCCTCTTAATGCCTACAGATGTTCAAAGCTTTCCAATTTCTTCCTTATCAGTTGCTACAGTATTGAGTAATTGGTAAAAGTCTATTGAAGGAAGAAAATAAAATTGTGGGTTACAGTAAGAGTTGAAGTAATTTTGTGTTAATTCTTCTTCATGTTTTTTTTTTTTTTTTTTTGAGATTAAATAGGCAAGTTTTATTACCAAATGTTAACAATTCTACAAAAACTCTGTAGTACTGTAGTAAGTATTGCTGCCTATCTCAAAATCTTTCAGAACTTTGGGCAGACATGTTAAGGCGTCAAGTATGAAGAACTTTCTTTCTGATCTTACTGCTAGTTAGCACCAATTTTTACACACACACAAAAATTTTTATTTTCCTACTACACTCAAAAGGCCATTGCTGGTCAGCTGAAGAGGGACATGTTTGGCTCTCCATTCAAGGTATTGATCAAACTAATGCAAAGTACCTATATACTCGAGTATATACGGTAAATAAAAATAGCATTCACATAAACCAGCATGGCAGTTAATTCTTTTTATTATTTCCATCTACCACTAGCAAAGACATTCAGTATTAGCAAAGGTATTTCCATTCCCTTCAAAAACCCATCTATCTTGGGTATTTTCTAATATAAAAGGTACTGCAAATGTATTCTTAGACTGAATAACAAAGATTTCTTCCAGACCAGGGACTCTGATTATATATCCCAACTCCAGCTCACTGCTGAAACAGCTGGAATCTTCACATTCCTCAAAGTAAAAGGAAATAAATCTGATTATAAAATTGTTTTATAGTCCTTTAGCTTGTCCCAAAACAGAAATACAATGATTGTAGAATGCATTTGTCATTATTTTTGGTTGCCTGGTTTCTGAATACCATTTTCATAATTAGGGAATTCACTAGCTCATAAGGCTGATTAAGAGGCAGAGCTCACTCTCTCTCTCACTACCAGGTACTGTTCCCAGCCTCTCTTCCAGCTAAGAGAGCTGGCACAAGACTGAGACTCTTGTCCATCAGAAACCCTCATGTGGGGCTTTGAATTGGAAGCTATTAACACAAAGCTACAGAGAGAAATCTCTGAAGAAGTGACTACTGATCCTATCAGATTCTGAGGCAGCACTGCAGGTGGGGTCACCAGGATGAGCTGCAGAAGTCCATGCTGCATGGGGACATCAGTGACCTATGGCACAATGTGCCATATCTAAATGTGGCACAATGCTGCATAGCCCCCCTAAGTCTAACTCTGCAGCTCTCCTCAGCAGTTCCGTGGGCTGCCCAAACAGTCTATATTTTTCTTCCCTTTTAAAAAAAAAAATTCAGATTATTATGAAGGTACAGTAGGTTACAATGTTTGTGTTTGTCATGTAAGGTCCCTGTTGTAGTTGTGCCCCTCAGCCAGGTATGCCATATACTCTTCCACTATGTCCATTAGGTGAGAGCACACCAATCCTCCCTCCCCTCCCCCAACCTGAATTAAATTAAGTTTTTCTCTTTGTGGGCACAAACAGCCTATTTTTTATTTTTGTCAAGAAGTTTATATAAAATCTCTCTCTATAGAGAGAGAGAGGGAGAGAGAGAGAGAAATTTATAATGAGTCTTGGCATACCCACCATCCAGCTTTTATAACCATCAACATTTTGCCAACCCTATCCCCTACATTATTTTTTCCAAACAGTCTAACTAACAATGTTATCCCCTACATTTTTAGAAGTCTTTTAAAAGTGAATCTCAGATATCATGGCATTGCAACTCTTCATATTTTAGTGTCTTAACTGGTAAGAACTTAAAAATATTATATCAATGAAGTTAATAATTCCTTAATGTTGCTCAATATTTAGTTTCCCCAAATTTTTCAAAGTATCTCTGTGCAGGTTTTGACCAGGGCTGGGTTTGAACCCACCACCTCTGGCATATGGGACCGGCGCCCTACCCCTTTGAGCCACAGGAGCCACCCACATCTCAATGTATCTTTTTACACTTAGAAGGCTAAACTGACATCCCAACAAGGTCCACATGTTGCATTTGATTGTTTTTTCTTAGTTTTCATTTTATCACATCACTCCTTTCCTCTTATTGGTATAATTAGATCAGTAATCCTGGAGAGGGCCCACATTCTGAATTTAGCTGATTCTCTGTAATATTTTTTGAGTTGTTCCTTTATCCTTATCTTTCCTGTAAACTGATAATTAGATCTAGAAGGAGTGTCCAATCTTTTTTTTTTCTGCCACACACTGGAAAGACGTGGGTTGGGCCACACATTAAGATACATAAACACTAACAAAAGCTGATGAGTGGGGGGGGAAAAAAGGTCTGTGTATAATGTCCACGATATCCAACACCAAAGATAAGCATAACAGGCCTCAAATAATGTATATATGGCTCGAGGTTGGACACCCCCAATGGAGTTTTCACAAGTTCACATCCAACTTTTAGGCAAGTTTATTTCATAGGCAACACAATGAATTTTCTATTACACTACATCAGGAAGCACAGGAGTTCTGGTTATTCTACTTTAAGATGTTAAGATTAGCCAAGGGATTCAAGTGATAATCAGTCTGATTCCTCCATTTTGAAACTCCTCATTATAGCCCCTTCACCTTATGTTTTTAAAATGATGTTGCCTATTTCACTATGACTTGCCAAATGGTGATTTTCTATTTCTGTCATTCCTTTTGCATTTCTCAACTAGAATTTCTCTATAAAGAACTCATCTACAGCCAGGTGCAGTGACTCACGACTGTAATCCTACCACTTTCAGAGACTGAGATAGGAGGATCACTTGAGGCCTGGAGTTCAAGATCAAACTAAACAACACAGTGAGACCTGACCTTTACAAAAAAATTAAAAAATTAGCTGGAAGTGGTGGCAAATACCTGCAGTCCCAGCTACATGGGAGGCAGAGTTAGAAAGACTGCTTAAACCCAAGAATTTGAGGTTGCACTGAGCTATCATGATGCCACTGCATTCTAGCCTGGGCAACCAAATGAGGCCGTTTCAAAAAACAAAACACCCCCTGCTCCAAGACAATTTATTCTCATTAAATATTTGGTTATCTGAAAATACCACTGAAAATATGGTTCAAATACGGAAGGCAGCATAAATGCTTGTTTATTTCCTCAAATTGTTAAGTTTTCAGAGCAGTAAGTTACTGTCCTAGAAACCTACAATAGTAACCAATATGTTTTGGGGGCTGAGTATCACTTTGAACTCATGGCTTTTTATAATATATCTATGATATGCTTCAATCCATTGCCATCATTATTCTTTTTTTTTTTTTTTTTTTTCAAGACATAGAGTTTCATTCTGTTGCTCAGACTGGAGTGCTGTGGCTATTTACAGGTACCATGAAAGCTCACTGCAGCCTCAAACTCCTAGGCTTGAGTGATCCTCCCTCCTTGGTTTCCAAAGTGTTTGGATTATAGGCATGAGCCAATGTGCTGAACTCCATTATCCTTCTTAATACTCAGATTATCCCTTTAATTGGCTTCCTCAGTCTTCAGTGGTTTCCTTATTAACACAATGAACTATTCCAGACTCATCTTATCAATGTCTGCCTAGATCTGGACTCAGTCATTTCTCTATGCAACTGTAGTGGGAAACGGGAGTAGATACCATTCAAAGGACTGGGTTGTCTGTTATTGTTTCTAGGCCTTTTCAGCGGAAGATGTAGATAATATGTATTTTTAAAAGAAAAAAGGATTTAATAATTTCAATTCAAAATCGGTTATAGATTTTATTTAGCTTGTTTGATTTTAATTTCCCTTTGATTGACATTTAAACTCTTTGAGTCCCAAAAATACTTGGCTACTACTTTCCTTTATCCTATAATTTTAAAAATAACAATACCAATAGTGCTTATAGCAATAAGACTACTGAATGAGATTTAAGATCTCTTTGTAGTTCTTTTGTTCTTAGCATTTGTCCCACTATGGAAGAACAAGTCAAAATACTGTATTTTAAAGTGAATTGAAGAAATTTTTTTCTCTGAATAGTTATATCACCAACTTGATATAGAATTAGGTTCATTTCTATTTGTTTTTAGTTTTTAGGGACTGATTTTTTTACTTTTTAATTGTCTTAATTATGTGAAATATTTATGTGGTTATAGAGTCAAAACTATGTATCAGGGTACTTTTAGAAAAGTCTCTTCTCTTGATCCCTCCTCTCTTTTCTTACTACCCCTTTAGGTAACTATTTTTATTGGTTTTTCATTTACTCTTCTTTGGCTTCCTTTTATGGATATATGCCATATACACATGTATGTCCATTTCCTTCTCATTTTTTTTACAAAGAAAATGTGTAAGACTTTCTATACTTTACCTTCTTAATCTCTTATGAAGATCACTTCTTATCAAGAGATAGAACTCCTTGTCATTACTTATTTTTCAGCTACAAAGTATACAACTTTGGGGATTTATCAGTTGATTCAATCAGTTCCTTCCAATGAACATTTGGGCAGTTTGCGATCTTTTGTTATTATAAGAAAACCATAATGAATAACCTTGTTCATGTGTCATTGTGTGTTTTGGTAACTATATTTTAGAGAGAGATTCCTACAAGAGCTGCTTCATATATAATTTTGTTAGCTACTCCCAAATTCCTATGCTAAGCATTATATCATTTCATATTTCTGTCAGCATTGAGATTCTGTTAATAAATTTGTTTTCTGTTTCATTCAGCCAAAGTTGGTTTCTGTGTCTTATAAGTAATAATTCTGATTGATATGCCAGTGTATTTCATATTACCAGAAGTTTTAAGGTCTTGCCCTACTATATATTCATGCTGAACTTCTCTAATCATTATTTGTAAACCATCACATGGTTTAATAATGAATGTACTTACCTTCATTTTTCTATATTGTGTTATTTTACTCTTAGTATCATCTACAAAAAGAAGCAATGTGCCAAAGTTTCATAAAAGTATATTTTTCCAGAATCTGTTGATTTTTCCAAAAAGAAAACAATTATACCCTTTCTTCATTAAAAAATATTTCATGTTGGCTTGGCGCCCATAGCTCAGTGAGTAGGGTGCTGGCCACATACACCGAAGCTGGCAGGTTTGAACTCTGCCTGGGTCTGCTAAACAACAATGATAACTGCAACCAAAAACTAGCCGGGGGTAGTGGTAGGTGCTTGTAGTTCCAGCTACTGGAGAGGCTGAGGCAAGATAATCGCTTAAGCCCAAGAGTTTGAGGTTGCTGTGAGCAGTGACGCCACAGCCCTCTACCAAACACAACATAGTAAGACTCAGTCTCCAAAAAAAAAAAAAAAAATCATAAAATTTCATGTTCAGTGTAAAAACTTCACACTATCTAGAATGACATCTATTTTTAAATAAGGAGATCTTGGTTTACCTGATTGAATCAAGTTAATATAGTGGCTCCTGGAATGAGGGTTATAATACTCTAATTTTGATCTGTGTTTTTTCAAACCATGAGTCATGATCCCTTAGTAGCTGTGAAACCAACTGGAGGGCTCTAAGCAGCATCAAAATCAAACAGTCAACTAAACCAAACAGAAAACAGTATATATCTTATACAGTAAGTACTGTTTAGCATAGATAAGCTCATATAAATATATGTGTACTGGGTTGCTATGTAATGTGTTTCACTTACTGTGGATTGCAGTTACAAAAGGTTTGAGAAATACTAATTTAGATTCAACTCTTATCAGTACTGTCAACCATTTCAATAGCAACAGGGAGAAATCGGAATAACCATCTTTAAACATCTAGTTTTAAAAATGACTTAAAAGAAATATTAATTAAATCTTTCCAAATGTTCCCCACCTTTGAAATCAGGCAGTGCCCGATCATCAACAAGCAGCATGGGTCTGACTTGCTTCTGTTCTACTAAACTTCTGGCTGCACTCAGAGATGTGAATATTTCATCTTCAGAGATAGTAAACTCCAATTTTTTCAACCTTTCCAACAGGTCTTGCTTGCTCTCTTTAGTCGTGTTGGTCACAAACCTAACCATTACGGAAGTACTGCGTAACCTGAAAAGGTAAAATGCAGTCAACAAGTAGCTCCTACACTGTAGCCATGCAACACCTCCTAGCTTGGTAGAAATGCGGGATAAGTCACTAAATGCTTTTATGGCCAAAAGGCTTTCTTTAAAAAACTATGCTGAATTACTTAAAAGTTATCTACATGCTATGGGAAGCTTCAACTCCAAAGGCTGCAAAGTCAAACTATAAAAACTATGTTTACCTTTTCTGAGGGTCTTCTATATTACTTCAGAGTTTAGTAAAGCAAAAAACAAAGCCTAGTAACCACTGTGCTCACAGAATACAGGAAGTGAAACTCATCTTAGAGATTGTATGTTGGTGCATCCCGCTCTTCTTAAAGCTGAGAAAACCGAGGCCGAGAGTTCAGTGACTTGCTCAGCCTTCTACAGCTGGGCAGCAGCAGAGCTGAGACAAAAACTCTGTTCTGTGTCCTGGCAGTGTTTGACCTCCTCAAGGAAGAGAACAGAAGAAACCTCAGGATGTTCTTAGAAACTGGTTGAGCCCTAATGTGTTATTAAATTTATAAATAGAAACTACCCGGATAGCTCAAAGAAACATCTCAATTTGATAACCAAAATGTGTTTTCCTCTGAAAATACTTACATACATGATTGATTTCATTCTATGACCTACTTTTGAAATTTAAACAGGCAAGCAGGTATCAGAGAACATATTTGTAATAGTCCAGCCATTTTTAAAAATAAAAATTATTTTCTTGGTCTTAAGAGTTTTCAGACAAAATTTAAAAATAATTTTAATTTAGTTATAATTTAGAATTTTATAGTAATATCCTTGTGCTTCTATTTTACATTTGCCCCCAAAGACCACAAGGCACAAAAGCACTAACCACAATTTAAAACAAATAAGCAAATAAAACAGAAAAGAGATTTTTAAGTATTTACCCAAAGAACTTTAAGTAAATGTATAGGATTAAATAATTCACTGCACTCAGTATTACCTCCGTAATATCTGTGTGGTTGTTTTTCTATAAAATATATTAAATTTGGTAGTTTATCTCTCAAAAGAAACTGATTATGTCAACATAACTATTATCCTAAAAATGAACAAGTAATGACAATATCACGTCATTTTTAATGAGTTAAAAAACCAAAAAATAAAAAAAAACCTTTTTGTTTCACTAGTCTCTCAACTTCCCCTAGTTTGTTAGTTTCTATAGAAACTAAAGCTGGCAGTTCTAGGATAGTGATTTCTTTGGGATGAAAACCTGCCAGTGCAAGTAATAGACCAATCTGTAGGCTCACAGTTCACAAAACTTAGAGATGCTATTGTTCCTAGAAATAAAAAAGATTTTTCTTTCATTCACGGTAGAAAGCTCATCTTTAAAGCAGTAAAAACTCTGTCCAACAGGAGCACACTGATCAACGGGAATCTTTTCTCCCAGAAAGCCCGACTCAGAGACGTGTAAAGGAGTCAAGAGAAAATCCAACTGTGCAACTGATTTCTTCACCTACAAAATGAACATCCTCTTACTTAAACTGACACTTTCCAATTGAAGTCTACCAAATATACAAGTCTGTATTTCCTGATTCCCCAAATAGAAGGTAAGCTCCTTGAGAGAGTGGAAAGTCTGTGTCAATCTTTTGCCTTAACTACATCTAACCTATGATACTAGTCACTAGGTTTTCTAATTACTAAGCACCACATGCTAAGTATTGCTGACTTTAAAAACTTCTCTAAATTATTTCAAGATAAAGAGGCTTAATATCAGTTAGTAGTTCTATTGTGTGGATGTGTATTTTTTTCAAGACACCCAACAAGCAAACATTCATTCAGTTCACCTTAACACACTTTTAAGTGTGTATCCCCAGGCTGTATCTAGACTCCCCTTTAGTACTGTGGTTAGTGCATCAGAAGTACGAGCTATCCTTTGAAAGCATTAAATTTAGTTGATGGAAATAATTCTAAAATTTCAAGTCCTTTAATTAAACTTTATTTGAGCAATTGCACACGCAATGCTAGATCTTAGGTGAAGTAGGAAAAGGCAGAACTGTGCAAATGTGTGTGTCTTTCATTCTGTGATTCCAAGATTCACTAGTGATTTTTCCTATGCCATTTATTCCACATTTAGAATCCTGAGTTTTCATTCTCAAATGTACATTACTGACTCAGAAATTAAGACATACATACACAAAGAAGAAAAAACTAGATCAAGAGGCCAAACCTAATAATGGATGAGAGAACAACGTTTGCAGGATATTACTAGGTGCACATTTTCTAGCCAACCCCAAGGCAATTCCTGTATATATGGTAAACTGGTGAAACGCCATCTTAACCATCCATTTAGCTAATGACCTGCCTTGGTAAAATGGCACTTACAAACATATTTATCAGCGGAACCTGGAGGAAAGCTTGCCTTTTAAGAGCTTCCTGTGAGCCTGGCACAGCTGCATCCTCAATGTGAAGTGTGCCATTGAGATCCACCAAAACAGCCTTTAATGCACGGCGTGCTGCCATTCTTCATGCCCTAGGAGAGAGCAAATGAAATTAAAAATACAGTTTAGGAAACAATGGATAATTAAAAACCGGCAAGTCTTCAAAAATATCATTCATATCCAGAAAGATACTGCTTAGTATTAAGCTTTTTCCTTTTTGGTAAAAAAAAAAGTTTTTAAAAATCACAAATCTAAAATTTGATCTATTAAACTTTTATAAGGCTTAGGGTTTTTTTTTTTTTTTTTTTTTTGAAAAAGAGTCTCACTCTGTTGCTCAGGCTAGAGTGCCATGGCATCCGTCTAGCTCATAGCAACCTTAAACCCCCAGGTTCAAGCAATCCTCTTGCCTCCGCTTCCCAGGTATCTCGGATTACAGGTCCCTGCCATGACATCTGGCTAATTTTTCTAGTTTTAGTAGAGTCCTGCTCTTCCTCAGGCTGGTCTCGAATTCCTGGCTTTAAGAGATCCTCCCACCTCAGCCTCCCAGAGTGCTAGGATTACTGTCAAGAGCCACTGTACCTGGTGTTAATTTTTTTTTTTTTTTAATCTTGAATTAAAACTATACGAAAAGAAAATGTTAAAAGAGATGTTACAGGGCCAGGCACAGTGGCTCACACCTGTAATCCTAGCACTCTGAGAGCCTGAGGCAGGTGGATTGCCTGAGCTCACAAGTTTGAGACCAGCCTGAGCCAGAGTGAGACCGCATCTCTAAAAATAGCCAGGAGTTGTGGCAGGTGCCTATATTCCCAGCTCCTCGGGAGGCTGAGGCAAGAGAATTGCTAAAGCCCAAGAGTTTAAGGTTGCTGTGAGCTATGATGCCACAGCACTCCACCGAAGGCTACAAAGTGAGACTCTGTCTGACCCCCCCCCCCCCAAAAAAAAAGATATTATTTACTTTCAGCTGTCTTAAAGTAATTCTTTGGTGAACAATTCATTCATTCATTTTGTTTTTAAATATGCAAGTAATGTACTCTGAAGAATGGTGGATAGAACAGTACATCATTAGCTAAGTCTTCTTCATCTTTGGTTATGAGTAATGATCACATCCTAATCACTCATATCTGCTGCTGCATCCTGAAACAGCGCATGTGGCCAAGGAGCTACCTATATTTAAGCTCATGGAGGAGGAAATTTCAAGCTACACAGTAATTTTGTAGTAAGGATATACCCTATATACTCGAGTATATAGGTAATTTCCTTACTTTGTAATGTACAACTTTCCTTTTGCATATTCTCCCCTTTAAAAAATGTGGTTTAAAAATAAAGGGGGTTCAGTCAGAACAGTATGAAAGCTAAAAAGGGGATTAGACTTCATTGTAAGTTTTTGTTAAAAAATAAATCCATTAATTCAGTCATTTCTTCTTTCCATTTGTTTGTTTTTCTAATGAAATTCTTCTTGATACACAAAGGTATCAAGTACAATACCATACAAACACCCCCTTTATCCATCACTCGGCTTCAGAAATGAAACACAGACTAGTTGGGGTCCTCTGTAAACCCTCTCCCTATGATTCCCCTCCTACCCTTGCTCAAGGTAGATACCCTCCTGACTGTAATATATTAAAAACTTTGTGTTAGGGTGGCGCCCGTAGCTCAGTGGGTAGTGCACTGGCCACGTACAACAAGTTGGGTGGGTTCGAACCTGGCCTGGGGCCAGCTAAAACAACAATGACAACTGCACCAAACAAACAAAAAAAAACAAATAGCTGGGTGTTGTGGCGGACACCTGTACTCCCAGCTACTTAGGAGGCTGCAAGGGAATCATTTAAGCCCAAGAGTTTGAGGTTGCTGTGAGCTGTGATACTACAGCACTCTACCAAGGGTGACAAAGTGAGACTCTGCCTCAAAGAAAAAAAAAAAAAAAAAAAACGCTTTGTGTTGTATTAATGTATGTTAATGTACTCTACATACACTTAGCAGCTTGCTTTATCACTTCACATTACATTTGTGAGATGTATTCACATTAACACATGTAGCTATGGTCCATTTATTTTCATGCTTATATGGTAGGTAATCCATTGTGTAAATATACCATAATGTATTTACCTGTCCTCCTAATCATGAACACAGTTTTGTAGTATATGTGTTCTCATAAACAAAGTACATGCTTCTACTAAAAATGTGAAGGGTCCAGGTGCAGTGGCTCATGTCTGTGATTCCAGTACTTTGGGAGGCTGAGGTGGAAGGATAGTTTAAGACCAGGAGTTCAAAACCAATTTGGGCAACATAGCAAGACCCTGTCTCTACAAAAAATAAAAAATTAGTTGAGAGTGGTGGCACGTACCTACAGTTCTAGCTAGTCGGGAGGCTAAGTCCTGGAATTCAGATCTACAGAGAGCTGTGACTGTGCTACTACACTCCAGCTTGGGTGACAGAGTAAGACCCTGTCTCAAAAAAAAAATCAAACTGAAAATAGTGTAAGAGATAGGATTTGAGGAGAAAGAAAAATAACCTGGAAAATATACGTGTGTGTAGAGGAATGGACACCATGCTTGCAAAGGACAGATGCTGATTCTTATCACATTATAAGGAAACACTGAGAACAGGACAGTCTCCTGGCAAGTCTAGAGACGTTCTGTGACTTGGGGGTAAACCCCCAAGTAACTCAGTGTTCTGGAATGAGATAAGATTGATTGCTCACTGGCATAATAATAATAAGCACGTGTTAAACATTCATGCTTATTATTTCTTCATGGGGGTTGTGAGGAAAGAACACATGAGGAAAGAGCATGTGGCAATCCTTATGCATGTAGCCCACATGTAATTACATTAACTCTCCACATTTGTTGTGTATGACCTTAATAAATAGCTGTCGCAGAGGGGGCTCTGGGCTACCTTGGAATTAAGGTTAGCCCGCCTCTCGCAAGCTTGTACTTCTAATCCATGTCATGTCTGATTTTTTCGTGCGGCTACGAAAACCAGGGCCTTAGAGGTCATGACGTGTGTGTGTGTGTGTGTGTGTGTGTGTGTACATATAAGAGAAATGACAATAAACAACTATTTAAGTAATGAAGGAATTAGAAAATTAACAACTAGAAAGGACCTTCAAGATTATCTGCTCCCAAACCACCGTATCTCTCTACACACACTGGTTTTATACCTTGGCTGAGAAAACCAAGGCCCAAATAATGGCTGCACAGATTCGACTTTCCCTTGAGGATGATGGTACCAGATGAAATTACTAACACAAGACTTCTAAATTTGCCTTCTAACTTTTTCTACATAATCAATGTGCCTCACAAACCACACAAATATTAGATGGATCTTTGACACATTATTTATAACATAACTATTATATCAATGCAAAAAATTATGTTGTTAATAATGTATGAAATTAGGGCGGTGCCTGTTGCTCAAAGGGGTAGGGCACTGGCCCCATATGCCAGAGGTGGCGGGTTCAAACCCAACCCTGGCCAAAAACTGCAAAAAATAAAAATAAAAATAAAATAATAATAATAATGTATGAAATTAGACATTAAAAAAATAAAAATTTAATGAAAAAATTTGAAAGCATATGTTCAAGAAGCTACTTTTCTCTTTTAAAAGGACACCAAATATCTTTTAGTTAATATTTCCTTACCACAATAAAAACATGACTATTCACAACACTTAGAAAATGCGGTACTCTCATGGAGTGAATTTTCTAGTTAACTGAAGGTTGATGAGAAATATTTATTTCAAATAACTACTACTGGAAATATTTTGGGATTTTCTCTTTAGGAGTTACCATCAGTGTCAGTGTAAGAGCTACATGTGAAAATCAGCCTCATTGGCTCTACTGTATTTTTACTCTATTGTAAAGTGGCTTCTCTCCTTTACTGCCAATCTCATTCAGCAGGCTTTATTCTTACACTTTCAAAATTATATCCATCTTCAAAGCATGAAAATTGTAACCAATAAAAATATTCTAAAGAATATCTTATTAGTTGTAAAAGAAATTCTAAAATAGGAGTAAAAAATGTCTTGAGCAGGGCAGTGCCTATAGCTCAACAGAGTAAGGTGCTGGCCCCATATGCCGGAGGTGGTGGATTCAAACCCAGCCCCAGCCAAAACCTGCAAAAAAAAAAAAAAAAAAAAAAGTCTTGAGCAATACAGAAGCTTATAGTCTCCTAGATTGACTACTTTAACAGAGCAAATAAACATTTATTGATTAATAAGCTGTGGCATGCTTTTTTTTTTTTTACGTCCTCAGTAGAGTGCCATGGTGTTACAGCTCACAGCAACCTCAAACACTTGGGCTTTAGCGATTCTCTTGCCTCAGCCTCCCAAGTAGCTGGGACTATAGGCACCTGTCACGATGCTGGCTATTTTTTGTTGCGGTTGTCATTGTTTGGCTGGCCTCAGGCCGGGTTCAAACCCACCAGCCACAGTGTATGAGGCTGGCGCCATAACCACTGACCTACGGGTGATGCGCCAAGGTATGCTTATTTTTTAAAAAAATCACTCTTAAACTGGGGCTTCTTTTAATATAGCAGGCTAAGTAATCAAATTAACTCTCCAAATGAAAACTAACAGTATTAGATTAATCTATACCTGTATCTGTTTCTATATACACATCTCAAGGAGCAAGGAAGAAAAGAATTCTTAGATCTAAATAAAAGCAAGAAACTGAAGAGATGAACAGAACACTGCAGCCTGTTTTGGCTCCAGAGCATCTGCCATACTATGTGACCTTGAGTTGTTTGGGTATTTTCCCCCCAAGGGCCTCTTCAGGGAATAAAAGAAAAAAACTCCTACCCAAGTGAAGAGAGAGCCCTTCTGACCTAAAAGCTAAGATTTTACTGGAAGGGTGAGCCAGAAATAAACCTATCCCTGGCACTCCCTTTCTACCTTATCTCAGTTGATAACAAGAAAATCAAATGTTTTCAAACCTGTCCTCAAAAGGGTGGGAGGTATAAAATTCCACAGAGAATTTGGAACCATAAGCCAGCCCTGAACCCAGTGTGCAGACAAAATTCATATTACCTAAGATAAATCCTCAGGAAAACCTCAAGATTGTCATTAAAGTGACCTTGACTAGCATGTGCCTGGCTGCAGCAAATATTAATTTAAACCCTCACCCAGGATTTTAGTTTTCAGCCCAAATAGCAAGAAACCTCACAAATAAAATCAAGTAAAATTCTAAGAATAATGAACAAGTAACCTAAGGAAACAAGTCACAGGAAGGGGGAACCTTCAGAGATAAGAGACTGCACAAGCAGTCCTATTATCAGAATGCCTGGATGTTTAAAGAATAAAAGACAAGATCAAAAATGTGGGCAGAAAACACGAAAGACTACCAAGGTACAGATTCAGAAAGCCCAGTGAATTTCAAGCCAGATACAAGTAAAAGAAAAGAAATGCACACCAAACCCTCGCTACACACTAAAGACAAAAGATTTTGAGCAGCCAAGGGAAGACTTTCAAAGAAGCAACAGTTGGACTGGTAGTTGACTTCTAAAGACAGTCAGAAGACATGAGAACAGAACTATCAGTGTTCTGAAAGAAAATAATGTCTTCTTAGGAACATATAAAAAACAAAACCATCATGACCAAGGTGAGATTTATCCCAGCAATAACATGGTGACTTAAATTAGAAATGCAACTCATGTTATTTAACACATTGATAGATTGAGAGTAAAATCAGTTAAAATCATGTTAATTCATGCAGAAAAAGCATTTGATAAAATTCAATATCTATTCACAGTAAAATACTCTTAAGCAACATAAGTAGGGAAGAGAACTTCTTTGAGCTGATAAAGAATATCTACAAAAAGACAAGGATGTTCACTATTACCACTTCTATTTAACACTGTAAATGATATTTTAGCTAATGCAGTAAGACAATAAAAAGGAGGACTGTAAAGAAGAAACAAAATTATCATTATTCATATATGACATAATTTTACATACAAAAATTCAAAAATTGAGATTAACAAAATAAGAGTTTAGCAATTATTTTTAGAAACTAGCACGTCTATGTTACCAACAAATTAACTAGAAAACTAATTTTTTTAAAAAGGCATTATTTACAATAGTATAAAATACAAGTTATCAGGAAAAGTCTAACAAAAGATGCCAATGCTTTTATGGCAAAATTATAAACTTTTAATGAAAGAAATAAAAATTTAGATATGTAGAGAAAGATTAGCATTTTTGTGGATTAAAAGAGAAAGTATTTTGCAGAACTTGATAAACTGTAAAATGTATATGTCAGTGCAAAAGGCCAAGGACAGCCAACACACTTCAGTGTAAGTGGGTCTTGCTTTACTTACTATCCAGATTTAATTAGTGAGGTCTAATATAATTAAAGTGATGTGGTATTAGAACAAACAGAGACAAAATGGTCAATGGAACAGAAGAGACCATCCAGAAAGAGATCCCATTATGTACAGAAATTCAATATATGACATAGGTGGTATTTCAGATCAGTGAAGAAAAAATAAAATGGTCCAAAACATGGTGTTGGAACAATGGAATATCCATATGAGAAAAAAATGAAATTGAATTCCCACATCATACAAAGACAACACATTTTTTTCAAGTAGAATAAACAACCACAGTTCAAGGCAAAACAGTAAAAGTTTTAGATAGGATAATCGTCATGAAAAAGACAAGGAAGGCTTTCTTAAACATGATATAAAAAGCATGGACCATAAAGGAAAAGACAGACAAATTCAACTATATTTCCAAAGCACCATAAAGAGAGAAAATACTGTCTACAGAAGGAATTTATTTCTAAAACGTGTGAGAAACAAAAGCATCCAGGAAATATAATCTACAAATATTAAGAAAAAGAAAAACAACTCAATAGGAAAAAAAATGCAAAAGATCTCAACATATCCTTTATCAAAGAGCAAATATTAACAAAAAAATATTAGCAAAAAACAAAGATGCTCAAACTCACTGGTAATCAGGGAAATACAAATTTAAAGCATAATGAGATCACTGCACCAACTAACACACTGGCAAAATTTAAGTCTGAATATACTAAAAGTTGCCAACAGGAATCTCCATATACTGCTAATGAGAGAATAAACCTGTGCAAGCATTTTTAAAATCAGTTCTGCGACTCAGCAAGGCCCGGCCTGAAACTGCCTCTACCTAGATAACAGCCAATGCGGTACCATGCCACTGGCCCGACCCTGTCACTCACCTCTTCCCCCGCCTTCTTTCCCTGCCCCTTCTCCACAATAAAAAAAAAATAAAAAAAAAAAAAAAATCAGTTCTGCATCACCATACATCTGCATGACCTAGTAATTCCACTCCCAGGTTATTATACCCTTGATAACTTCCTTGACATACCCTGAGGCATGAACAAAAACATCCACAGCACTGTTTGGTTAACAGCCAGAAAATGAAAACAGTACAAATGTCTAACAATGGAATATATAAATAAATTATGGTGTATTCCCACACAAAATACAGAAGGCAGTGGAAATGAATGAATAACATTCACATACATTATCTTACATAACTCTCAGAAACCCACTATTGGAGGAAAGAAGCAAGTTACAAAAGAATATATACGCTATGGCTTTACACTGTAGCATTCAACAGACACGCATACATAAGTGACAAAACCATAAACAGAAGCAAGGCAATCGAAAGATCACCACAGAGTCAGGATACTGGTCACTCCTACCACAAAGGGAGCCTCTAAGGTAGTGGTTCTCAACCTTCCTAAGGCTGCAATGTATTTTCATTGTTACAAAGGGGTCACGACCCACAGGTTGAGAACCACTGCTCCAAGGTCTAGTAATGCTCTATTCCTTTTTTTTTAATTTTTACATATACATGTGCTTATTAGGTTTCCATTTTTTTGCCTTCACAAAATTAAAAAGGCTTAAAATTTAATAACTATTTAAGATAAGGACTAGAAACAAAAACCTTGTAAAGAACAACGAACATAAATACATTCAGAAAAGGAATCAGACAATTGCTACATCGAAATATTAAGCAATAATAATAATGCAAAGAAAGTAACATTCACATTGTCAAATAAGAATATGTCTATTATAGACTGCTTTGACTCTGAGATTCAGTATGGAGTCATCAGTTAACTTCTTATTACTTTTTTTTAAGTCTCAAAAATAGACAACTAATATTTATAAATAAAAGTAAAAGATAATTTTGAAAAACAAATCATGCCAAATCTTACAGACAACAGAAAAAGAAGAAATACTACAAAATCATACTACTTAATCTGGGTACACCTGATATGAAAATTGGAGAAAACATATTATTATAAAGGGGAAATTACAAACATATGTCACTTATAAATGAGGATGCAATATTCTAAACAACATATTAACAAGTTGAAAAATTAATGTTTAAGTAATATACTTTGGTCAAAATTAAATCCAATTTATGTGAGAATTAGTCACTATTTTCTTTTGTTTTCTTTTTCTTTTCTCTCACCCCCTCCCGCCTTCTCTGTCTGCTCTCCCCTTCCCCCATATTCCACCATGTCATTGTCATTAATTGTCTTCATATCAAAATTGAATGATAAGATTCATACTTTTCCATTCCTGTGATGCTTCACTAAGAATAACGTGTTCCACCTCCATCCAGGTTAGTACAAATGCTGCAAAATCTCCATTTTTTTTTATAGCTGAGTAATATTCCATGGTATACATATACCACAGCCTACCGATCTATTCCTGGGTTGAAGGACATTTAGGTTGTTTCCACATTTTGGCAATTGTAAACTGGACTGGGAGTACAAATGTCTTTATAATAAAAGGGTTTTTTTCCTTCTGGATAGATGCCCAGTAGTGGGATTGCAGGATCAAATGGGAGGTGTAGGTTTAGTTCTTTGAGGTTTCTCCATTCTTCCTTCCAAAAAAGTTGTATTAGTTTGCAGTCCAACCAGCAGTGTAAAAGTGTTCCCTTCTCTCCACATCCACGCCAGCATCTGCAGTTTTGAGATTTTGTGATATAGGCCATTCTTGCTGGGTTAGGTGATATCTCAGGGTGGTTTTAATGTGCATTTCTCTAATAATTAGGGATGATGAGCATTTTTTTTCATGTTTCCTTGCCATTCATCTGTCGTCTTTAGAGAAGATTCTATTCATCTCTCTTCCCCATTGATGTATGGGATTGTTGTTTTTTTTCTTGTGGCTTAATTGAAGTTCTGTATAGATCCTGGTTATTAAGCGTTTGTCTGATTCAAAATATGCAAATATCCTTTCCCAGTAATGCTCTATTCTTTACCTACAGGATATTATTAAAAACTTACATATAGCATACATCTCACATACTTTTGTGTATTACATATTTCACAACAAATATCAGTCTT
>CAUYPK010010661.1:0-33204 GCA_963574355.1 Loris lydekkerianus
TCGCAACTCGGGCTCTGTCCACACCCCTCCCCTCGATAAATCACCCAGGGATCCGAACTCCTGGGGGATAGACCTCCAGCCCTCCAGACCTCCGTGCCTCCGTGTGAGTGCAGGGGAGTGCTGGACTGCTGGGAATGATATGCAGAGTTTTATAAAGTTTTAAGTCTGGCAAGGGAGCACCATGGCACCCTAGTAGGGGAGGTAAGACCAGTTTTTAGAGGGTCGCTTGCGTGAAATGAAGTGGGAGGGCTTTTGATTTCTGCCCTTTTGTTTGTAGGGTCCTTAAGCCGGACTCGTGGGGGGAGGGGAGACTCCCGTCCGCTTGGTGATGGATTTTGTACCTTTTGTTTGCGTCCTTGTGGTCTCAGCTTGCCTCAGTGGTGTTGATGTGCGATTTCCAACCTTCTCTCCTGGTATAGCTCGAATCCTCCAGGTTACTTACTAAATTTCCATCCTTTAACTCTCCTTCTGGACAGGAGCCTCTGTGAAAAGCTGGCTTCAGTCCGCCATCTTGTCTCCCTGACTAGAGATTCTTTACCTGGCACGCTTATGAATGTCTCTATTTTTATTATCTCTTCATTATAGAGGTGTGTTTTATAATAATTCCATAACTAAGCTGTGGTAAGTCCCCATTTAACCAATGGGGAACTGGAGTTCAGAGATAGAAAGTGACTTAGTGCCAGAATTAAGGATGAGAACTTTTGACTTTGCCTTTAGACATCCCTTCTGTATATTGACCTAAAAAGAATATATATATTTTTACCCTTCCTCTTCTCTTCTTGTTATTTTTGGTGCTTTCAAGACAATGATGTTGAACATTTTTTAGATTAGTTAGTAATATATTCATCATTAAATTAATCAATATATCTATATCATCTACCCTCTCTCTGTACTTTTTTCTTTCATTTTTGTTAAAAATGCAATAAGAGAAAATGTGCTTTACTTACATAAGATATATAAGTTATAAAGAAAGAGACAACTCATTAAGAAATTCAAATTCTGGTTCTTTGTTTTGACTGTTTTAAGCTTGATTCCTATGTGCTGTTGGGTCCAAACACCTGTGCCCTGACTTGTCTCTCCTTGACATTAACATACATATATGAGGATGTGTTTATTTATTTTCTTGACATAAAATACATGCTGTCAATAAGGTGCAGCTTAGTGAAAAAGCTTAAAAAAGAAGGTGGAAATATGCATTCTCAGATTTTCCATATAAATGAATTTATTATTACCACTTATTTCTTTTTGGGCCATCTCATCTTACATACTCTTTGAGTGAACTTCCAATGAATTACATTTTTCCTTTTCTGCTAGTAGTATGAGGTTTGTTCTTGACAACAGATGTTAGTTCTCTCATGAACATGAGTGTGAGGCTGTTACCTGAAGAAGACCTAGGTTACAATGAGTTGGTCACAAATTAGACCAAATTAGGCATCAACATAGATTAAATATTAGATTAGTGAGTGGTGACTGGTAATCAGCTGTTAACTCAGCACTATTCCTGCTCCTCCTCCACACTCTGTTCTGTAATTCGGGGAATGAAAGCTTGAGAGCTACATTTTTTTCAGAATCCCTTGCTGATAGTATTCTGGGCTAGATTTTGCCAATAAAAAAATACTTGTACAAGACTTCAAAAGATGGGAGAGGACAGAAAACAGCCTATTTTTCTTTATAGGACTGGCAGGTGGGATTCAGAAAAGGCCTATGGGTTGCTGCCTTATTGCTACTGGCAGCTGTGATCCGTGCTCAAAGTTTCTCACAGTGCTGCAGTTCCCTGACTCCAAAGGCCTGAGAACTTGGAGCAGATTTCCTAGATCCTCACTGTTTCACCCTTTTCATCACTCACTTCCCTGTATTAAATCTCTTCTTGCTTGTAAAGCTTAACTCACTTTTGTCTCTGCTGACCAAACTCTCACTGCCACCCTACATCAACCAGAATTAGTTCACTATGACCTTTGCCATGACACCTCACCTTTCTGTCTTCTCATTCTTAAAACGAGATGATGGGGTTGTGTGATCTTTTTAATAGAACTTTGATTCTAGCCAGAATGTCTCCTTGGAAGTAAGAGATGAGGAATAGTTCTGTACCAGTGGATGTTAACTGTCCAGGTATGCTTGGATGTGAGTGTGGTTTAACCTACTTAGTCTTAGTATCAAAAATATTGATTCAACATTTAAAGATTTGATTTTACATAAAAATCTTGAGTTTTGGACTATCTTTAAAAGAGAGAAGATGTGACAGCACTGGCCTTTCATTCACTCTTTCACATTAACCCCATGCTCTAATCTTGTCCTAGAGCTTTTCAGGGTGGTGTCAATCATTGTGTACCACCACACAGGTGATTTTTTTTCTCCCTTAGAGTAGACAGTTATTGTTTTGAACCCATACTTCTGTCAAAAGACGTAAAATTAAAGAGGAAGAAAAAGGAATATATGTTTTTAAAAATGAGAAACAGCACTGTTTTTGTGCAGAGTATTTTTGCAAATTTATTTGGCAATGACCCTCCCATCCTACTTATTTATTTTATTTTGTTGTCTCATATAAGAATCTAAGTTTATGTGACACAGCCTAGCCTCTAGTGCTGGTTTTTCATCTTATTTGGCTCACAGAGTCTTTGAAGAATATTATAAAAACTAGTGGACACTTCCCTAGCAGAAAAAAAAGTGCAAGAAAAAAACATATAACGTTCTAATGGCAGATTTCTTTGAAATTTTGCTTGTGACTATGTTTAGCAAGATCCTTTGCTCTAAAGCAGTGTTTATTACTAAAAGAAGATACAGATTCAGTAGGTCTGGGAAGTGCCTGAAATTCTGAATTTCTAATAAAAGTTTAGGTGATGTCCGTGTTGTTGGTCTGGGGGCTACACTTTGAGTAGCTAGTCAATGATTCTTACATTTTCTTTGGACACTAGAATCCCCGACGACAACTTTTTTAAAAGGCCGGTGCCTAAGTAATGGTATTTTTAAGTAGCTCCCATCTGAGGGGTTGGGAGCATCTGCTCTACCTCAAACGTCAGTTGCTGAAATAAGAAGAGACAGGAGCGGAAGGGGCCCAGGCATCAGGTGCTGTTGGAATATAGAGAAGTGCTGCCAGCTAAGAAGGGAGAGTATTGATAGTCACTAACAGTTTTGTTTTTCCAAGACTGGCCAATTCTTTTTTATTCTACAGCTAAAAGAACAGTGGCACATTAATGCCCCAAAGAAATTTTCTAATTCCCTGCTCTCATTGAAATCACATGGATTGCTCAGCAGAAGTTACCAATCTTGAACTCATCTATTGGTCAATTCCACAAGCAAACTGTAATTTGGACAAAGAAAGGATAATTTGTTAGAAATGAATTTTGTAGCCATAATTTATCATTTCCAAGGCCATATTTTCTCTTTGTGATGTGGCCATGTCCCAAGGTACTAAAAAGGCACAGAAGTTGTTGTAGTAGACTTTATGTCAAATTAAAAATTAGTTGAAAAGTGTCCATTGCCAGTGTTGGGGTGGAGGCCTTCTTTCACAGGTAGTCCATAACAATTTAGGAAAAAAAAATGTGACGGTGTAACACAAAAGACATGTGTCCATGACACTGCTTGATCTGGGCTTCAAAGACAGGATTGAAAGATGAACTTCAATTGGTGTCAGATCAGTGGAAAGAAGTTTTCACAAGTGTTATCACAGCCTGGGTCATTAATGTTCCCTTCCCTTCACCTTACGTGGCAACCTCAAGTGCATGCCTCTAATTAGTGCAGCTTGAACAGGAGAGACTTCTGATGCCAAATGTGTGGAAAATTTCCAAAGAAGTATTTCCATTTTAAAGAGATCTTGAAACACAACCTGAATCAGCTCCCCCTTTAAAAATTCTATACCTGCAGGGAAAAAGGTAATTATATGCATTTAGATATGGATGGCTTTTGTAAAAAAAAAAAAATCCTTAGTTGACACTGCCTAATCACAAGGAATTATTTCATAAGCATGAAATAATAATAGTCCTAAAACTCTAAGGCTCAAAGAAATCCTTCAGTAAAATTTAGCTCCTGAAGCTTATATGTACTTACTAAATGATGTCTTAAAATATATTTTGCAATAATTTTTTTTTCTGTTAATTTCACAATTAAACTTCTCTATCATGTGCCATTAAGTTATTAGTCAGTCATCATCTTTTGTTCTTGCCTTTGGAACATCTGGTAGAGTTATGTAAAAATGGACATGACATTTAAAACATGTCTCAAAATACTTTTGGAATATGGCTCTTTCTGTCTGAGTCACATTTCAGAGAGGAGGAAGCAGGATATGGAATCTCTCTGAGCAATAGCAAATTGGGCTCCTGGGTGACAAGTGGTGATGGCTTTAGAAGTCAGCAGCTGCCAGTGGTCCCCTTTGCCTGTGAGGTCATCACCTCTAAGACACACCGCTTTCCTCACATAGCAGACTTGCACCTGTCATTCACCTGGGAATGGCAAAGAAAACATTTTCCTGCTCTCATCTACTCCTTGTGATTTCCTCTTTAGTCTGTCCCAGAGAACAGATGTTCTGCATCCACTGAGGTTGGTTTCACATTGTTTTGGCTTTTGAGGAGTGTTTTTAACATTGCTGCTGATGATTTTGCATAAATTGGTCTCGCAATGAGGATGGTTAATGAACTCCCCACCTATCTTTTAGTAGGTAATTATGAAGCTGGTGTATATTAGTAAGTACTGTATAAAGATGAGCCCAGGGCTGGTGATTATGGATTCCATCCTCATGTCTCTGAGACCAAATCCCAAACGGTTTAATCATCATCAGTGTCAACCTTTGCCATATCTTCATTCCACATGCCACATATTATAATGCTGCATTTACATTTCGTCTTGACTATGATACTTGCTCTTTCAGAAAAGAGGTGCCCTGATTAGACAAGGCTACTGGCAGTCGAAAGAAGTGTTTTTAAAATATGCATGTACTATTACAATTTCTCACTAGCAGTTCTTCCCATTTTTACTGTGTGCATTTACCAAAGTCTTTTTTGTTGTGTTTTGTTAGATATAGTTGTAACTGGAAAAGATTGAATCTATGGCCAAAAAATGACAGTGACCTAAATCTCCATGACCTATTATTTTACGTAGGGGGAAGGAGACCAGCTTCATGCAGAATGTGAACTTACTGAGTGTTTCATATGAACAATGTACTATGTATGTGTGTACTTATTTGTATTTAACAAATTTTTATTTTAATAATTCCATATACAAACCACAATTATTGTCATTCTACTCCTACACTCCTTTCTGGTTATTTCAAGGCAACTATTGCTTAAATAACAGTGGGCATCTATAGATGTCAAGGACCATTTTTTGAATGAATCAACCATTGATTTTCAAATATTTATTAGTTGTCTATTATGTGTAATTCATCATACAAGTAGATTGAAAAATTTAAAAGGGGAGTTGAGACATACATCAATAAATGTAGAATACTCTCAAACAAGAAGGAACATTTTCACATACAATTTTTAAAAAGTAGAGCCCCTTTATAGACACAGGTGCTTGATCTCTATAGTGTAGTGATAGGGAGTAAGAAGGAATTTAGTATATAGTCCCTGACCTCTAATTTACCATAATTCTAGTTGGAAAAATTGAATGATAGCAAATGAAAAAATAAAGAGCCAAATTTAAGGATATATTTAAGTATAACACCAATGTAAGGATTGTTTTAAGGCAATAGATGATTGCTTGATCAATATGCTATGCACATTATGTGTGTTACAGTGTTTCCGGGGATGAAGCACTTACTGTAGGTTGGAATGGTCTTGCATAATTTGAGTAGAAAAATAAAAACTTGTTCTTCTAGCCAGACCTGAGAGTCACTCCATATTATTTGATGCCAAAGACTAGAAAATCAATATGCTTAGACTCCAGGGTAGCATTCTAAATATATGACACTGACTTTTTTTTTGGGGGGGGGGAGAGAGGAATGCAGATTAGATATTTAGACTCCTATTGAATATAAAATTTAATAATCCTAAGATACCAAGGGTATTTAAAAAAGGATTGATATTGAAGATGGAAAATTAGGTGTTCTTTGCAAATTTATTGATTGCAAACAACAAAAATTGACCCTGGCTAACTTAGCAGAAAAGGCATTTGTAGGACGGATATTGGGTAGCTTACAAATGAGCAGGAATTGTTGAGAACAGGGTCTGGAGAACAAACAGGAGCCAAGGGAACCAGGGCTGTCAACAAGCGGGGTGGTTAGATCTCTGAGCCTGGAGCTATTCCCACTGAGAACTCACCACTGCAGGGCTGGGTGTTTGGTTGCTCTGCCATTGTTTTGAGGACTAGGTGATGTTTCCTGAGCCTTCATTCCTTCCTCAAGTTTTACAGTCCAGAAGAGGAGATTCTGATTAGCTAATTCTGTGTCATTGGCCTGTATCCTACTTTTTAGAGACTTGGGAGAGGAAGAGAAACCTTTTCCTGCTTCCTGGATATCTATGACTATAGACATTTACTTAAACAATAATGGACATGCTTTGATCAGAGAGAGAGAGAGTGTGAGAGGAAGATGTTTATAATGAGATGCCATGATTGATTGGAATTCTAACAAGTTCTGCAAAGGACATTGTTATTTTTGGTTCATATATACATGCAAAATGTCTACTGACTCTGCTATGCTGCATAAAGTTGGGGAACTAGCACCTTCTACCAAGGACACACAATAGTACATTGTGTTGCCCTATTTAGGGGATGGCCATTGAAGGCTGGTCAGCAGAACATGATGAGATAGCACTGCACATAGGCTCATATGTCTATTTCTCAGCTGTGTGTCTTGTAAGAAACCACCTAAATTTTCTGAGCCTCATTCTGTTCTTCTTTAAAATTGCTGGTCTATGATGTGAATATCAAATGAGGTGATAAGTGTGGAAAAGCTTTAGAAACAGGAAACTGCTGAAAACTGTAGAAATAATGATTAAACAAGTGAAATATTTCTGTAATTTCTAAGAATAACATAAATTTACATTCCCAAGATCTCAAAATGGTAGCCCAAATTGTCTTCAGAATTTGATTACACGTTCTCAAATGTCTCTGAATTTGAGATATTAGGGAAAATCTCACAAGTTGGTGAGTTCCACTAATTGATTTTGTATGCTGATTAGAAGAATACTTTTTAAACCTTTCTCCAGTTATTCCATGGATGGCAGTTGGAGAAGTGTCACTATATTCTTCAGGGAAACCATAAGAGTAAATATTTGGAACAAGATTCAGAATGGAAATAAATTGGGGCTAGCTGATCTATTTCAAATACTGCCCCTGAAAAATGGGAGTCTCTTCAGGAGCTTCCTCAGAACACTTTTCTGGGTGTGATTCTCAATGGAATATATTAAGATCATCTCATGAAAGTCCTCCACTGTGTATTTTTTCCCTACCTCATATTTTTTACTTGGCATGGGTTATGGGAAGAAAATGGAAATGCACTATATCACCATTTATATCTGTTCCTTGGATTGGACACAATTATTTATATTTGCAGCGGGTTTATATTATCCACCAGAGGGGCCTTTTTATGAAGGGGATGTCTCATATAAGGTTCTCTGAGAGCAGATGTGCCTTAACTGACAGCTTCAGAATGGCCTTTTCTGTGTCAAGCAACTAGCACAAAGCTGGTTGTCAAGTGACACAGGGGTACCCATCAGCTTACTCAGCACTAGATGAGTGGTCGTCAAGGCTTCATTTATTTTTTGACAGTGTATTTTTGTAGTGGCCAGATGATTGAACTCCTTGTAGGGGCCCCACACATGATGAAATGAAACCCATTCCTGTCTATCCATGGCTGACAATGCTTCTCCAGCCAGTTTTATCCCTAATAGCAATATGAAGAGACAGTGAGTTCCCCATTTGTAAAGACCTGAAAAGTTCTGGGAACTGTAGCTTTCTAATTTTGATTTTTATTCTCACTACATAGTGAAAGCAATTCATAGAATTTAATGTCTAATTTGAGATATTTTAATTTTAGTTTCATCCATTAATTTGTCAAGACCAGGTTGAGAGGAACTTGAAAGCAAGTTCTGACTGTCAGGAAAACACTTTCAGGGCCTCATAAAGAAATCTGTCTTTATCACATATTCATTTTTCCCTGAGCACTTGAAGAGATAGACCCATGACACAGGAGTGAGTTGTACTAGATGCAATCTTCAAGATAATCATTAATTTCTATGCTCCATAACAATTATTTTCTTTTCTTTCTTTCTTTTTTTTTTTTTTTTTTTGCAGATTTTATCCGGGGCTGGGTTTGAACCTACCACCTCTGGTATGTGAGGCCAGCACCCTACTCCTTTGAGCCACAGGTGCTGCCCCCCCACAACAATTATTTGTGCAATGTAAAGAAACTCAGCCTTGTGCTTCTCAGATTGCCCATCTATAAAATTATAATGTTGAGCTATTCGATCTTTATGTTTCCTGTCATATTCTTAAATTTCTGTTTCTTTTACATTATTTTGTTAAAGATAATATTAGATAATAAAAACAATGCTATCATTATCATGTATTCATTCTACTTTATCTAACACTAACATTTTATTCTCAGACTTTATTTTTGAAGACTTACAAACTCTAAGTCATGCATTGAGTGAAATACAACTATGTGCAACTATTTGAAATTGCATGCGAACTTTATGGACACTCTGGACAAACACTGTTATTTGGAAATTAACTGGAATAGCATGCATCTGTGTTGGGGGCAATAACCCCAGACTTACTTTGTCTTTTAGATTTTGAATACTTGTTCTAGTCTCTCCCTATCATCCCCCAAACCTTGCATGCACATTCTTTATGTCAATAACTTCAGAGGCAAATGCATGTGTGTGTGTGTGTTGTATGTAGATGCTTGGTATTTACCAAGTGAATTAAATAATTAAAGAATAGTCAAACAACACATTTCCCGGTTGGCAGATGGTCTTTGATAGAATCAAATAAGAGCCATCTGAGCAAGGCGGTTCTTGGGATAATCGAGCATTATCAGCTGTATCACAGATAGCCTTTTTATTCATGGGTGAAATAGATGTCAGTGTGACAGTGTAATTCTTCCCTGCCATTACTGTTGGTCTTCACTAGAGCCATCGAAGGGCACTGAGGGCATTTTAAAGTGGGAAAGACAGGAATTGTGTGCACTTGATAGCTTCATGTTTATAACTCCTGGCCCCTCTCCCACCACTGCCCAAACCAATACAAGTCTCTGTGCTTCATCTTTTCAAAACAGCAGCTTGTGATGTGATTCGGGATCTGAGCTATGAAAGATGGTCTGTATTAGAGTACCAGCCTGCATTTTTATACAGAAACAGGTCATATATTGGTAGGAAATCCTTGTGGTGGGGTCCATGCAGAGTAGAAGGTCAGAGGACAAAATCAAAACAGAACTCTCTGTTGTCTCCCCCGACCCCTGTCATTTTATGAAATGTCTTTTATCAGTTTGATCACGCCTCTTTGTGGAGTTTGGGCAAATCCCCACCGTGAGGAAGGCCCACTGACTTCCACCTAATAGGGTCATATTTATGTGCTGGAAGGGCTGCCGACTGGCTTCATTTCCCCAGGAAGTAACTCTTGGCTTGTTCTGGCAGGGATGTTGTAAGCTCACAGGCTTTATCAAATCTGTGAAACCAAGTGTAATTTACAGCTGGAGTTGGGGCAAGGAAACGTAGCAGTTAGATTCTAAAATCAGAAGCTTCCTCCCCAAAGAAGGAGAGGGAATTTGAGTTAGAAGCCAACAAATAAGACCTATTTCAGCTTATCTTGAAAATTTCCAGACTTATTCATAAATTTGACAGGAGTGCTATCAGAAGGAAACACTTCGAAATGATAAAAAGTAAACACTCGATGTGAGACCCAGAGATGTGAGTATCTTTCCAGCGTCTGGGTTTGGTGTGGAGAACCACAGTGACAATAGATTGTGATGTCACGTCCTCTCTTTTATGTTCTTCTAAACTGCCACTGGAAATGTGGATGGGGTGGGAATTATTTGGTCAAACATGTGCTTTGAATTTTTAAAATTAAAAAGAAAATATGAGAGGATAAAATAGGATGTATAAAGGTTTTTCTAATGTGTTTTTTTCTGTAGGAAAATTTCAGGTGAACAAAATTGACGTAAGTTCCATTTTGATTATTTTTCTGAGTAGCAAACGATTGGGGAAATAGGAGGGATTTCTTTTCCCTTTGATAATTGATAATAAGGTGTTCTCACATGCGCTAATTGCAAAAGTAAGTGGGAATGGGTGGAAAACAAGCAAATTTTCCATGATTATTCTATTTGACAGTTTGACAGTATCACAAAGAGAGTGTTTAAATCACCTTGGGGTGGAATTTTAAAATCTCTAGAGAAAGTGATAGATTTATCCTAATTGTTAAACACCATAAAACTTTATTAGTTTTTACTCTCCAGTGGGCCCATTGTTTATAAAAATATGTCTACCAAAAAATGTGAGTAATAATTCATTTGCTTTCATTTACATATATGTTTGGCCCTGCGTATCTGTGGGAGATTGATTCTGGGATTCCTGTGGATACCAAAATCAAAGGGTCCTGCACCACCTTATATAAAATGGCGTAATACAATTGGCCTTCCATATTTAGGAGTTCCAATTTTCAGTTGATTGAATTTGTTGATGCAGAAACCTGCAGATACTGAGGGGGTGACTATATATACACTTGTCAGTCAGAGCTTCTGATCAGCTTACAACAGGCTGGCTACACTGAATTAAAATAACTCCAGCATAAAGCAAAGACATTTATGTTTGCTAACCTGCGTGGCACTGTCAAGAGTAAGCACTTGTGTATGTGTGTGTGTGTGTGTGTGTGTGTGTGTGTGTGCTCATTTGTGCATGGATTTGTGTCTTTTTGAAACACCAAATATAAGGGGAGAAGCTCCTTCATCATCTTTAAAGGATGTGTGACTTTAAATCCATGTTGGAATTCATCAAAAAATCTCAGTTAATAGAGAAATAAGTATTTTATTTCAAAGTAGTCAGACAAAGTATTTAAAAATCATGAATGAATAACTATAGTATAAGGCACTTTCACAGACAGCTGTTGAGGACAGCTTCGTCTTTCCCAGTGGAGGATAGTTCTAACCACGAAGGACCCAGGGAAAAGGCAAATGTAGTTTACTTCTAAGAATGCATGACAATTTGGACAAAAATAAGAATGAGAAGCCTGTTCTATGTAGAACAACAGAAAGGAATAATCTTGACCTGAGAATCTTGGGTCAGTATTTGGTTCTGAATATTAAATAAAACACTTGGAAAAGGAAAGGGGAACTCAGTGCTTGCTTCTACCCCTGAAGCTCTCATGTTTTTAATGCATAGCATATGCAGCATATATAAACTTTCCTGTGTCAAGAGAGTGTGTGCGTGTGTTTATGCTGGGGTGTGATGGGGCCAGAAGGAGCCCCAGATTTCATTGCTACCTTAGGCCTGGTAACCAACAGATCTCCAGCATTGACTTTCATACAATCACAGCCTTTTAGGGTAAGATGGCAAAGTTTTTCACTTTCTGGCATTTTTGTTTGCTTCCTTATTATTTGGACACAGAGTCTTGATCTGTTGCCTGGGCTAGAGTGAAGTGGCATCATCATAGCTCACTACACATTCAAGTTCCTGGGCTCAAACGATCCTCTTCCTCCAGCCTCCTAAGGAGCTAGGACTATAGGTATATACCACTATGCCTGGTTGATTTTTTTTTTTTCTTTTTAGAGGCAGAGTCTCTGCCAGGCTGAGTTTCCCAGTCAACTTGGCCTCCAGTGATCCTCTTACCTTGGCCTCCCAAAGTACTGAAATTATAGGCATGAGCCACCCCCTGCCTTCTTTCTGACATTTTAATTTTTACTTCTTTCAAAGAACGTTATGATATTTTTAAGTAGGTGCCACACATGCTACTTAATTTATGCATTTAAGTAAGCAGATCTGACAAAACAATGAAAGCGGCAAATTGTCACTTCTTGAACTTTGAAATTTGTGTGCAAAGTAAGTTGGAAGTTTGCTAATTAACTCTATGCACATGCCCAGAAATAGACTCACTAATATTGTTTCTTGTCATCGAAAAGGTCTTTATAGTATGCCAAACAAAATGCAGCTTCAGATGATATACCCGGTCAAAAAATACTATGTATCATAATATTTTTAGCTTTCTAGTCTCACATTTTTTTTTTTCATTTGTATATAGCATAATTTTCTTATTCCTTGGGACATTAACAACCATTCCTTGGTTGTTAGTGGTATAGGATAATAAGGTAGAATACTTGCTTTAATCCATACAATGCCTTTTGTGAAAAACTGGCAATCAGTATACTTTCTTGCAGATGTAGGATTTGATGTTTGGACTATTGGATATATATTGAATCTTAGAACCTTTGAATAGAAATTATAATATGTAGGCATTAAATACTGAGACAAAAACTTCACAAATCCAGGGACTCAATCAAGGCAAAAGATTAGTCCAGAGGTGAGCAGTTCAGAATTGTAGGGAAGGCTCTGCTGAAGACTGTCATTCGGGACCCAGGCTCCTTCAATCTTGTGGCTCCATTCTCCTCTAGGATGTTGTCCATGTCTTTTTAGTTAAATCAAAGTCCAGCTGCTTCCAATGGAAAGGAAAAGGAGAAGTAGGCAAGGACAGGAAGCTTGCTTTCAAGATAATGATGATGCAGAAGTTGGCCTCAATAGTTGTGCTCACATCTCATTAGTCAGACCTCTGTCATATGAACAAAGAAGTGCCTGTTAGGTGATGGCTGACAGAAATGCCAGAACAGGCTTTTACTTCTTACTCTGTGTGGCTGGAAAATCCACAGAAAGGACTAAATCATGTTGGATACCACGAAGAAATTCCTTAGGCTTTTGTATGCCTTCATTTTTATTGGTTTAATAAAGGACTGATTTTTTTTTTAAAAAAAGCTAAAAAGTTAAGCCATTTAAGAAAATTAAAATTACTTTCTCTTGATCTATGAATTGTGTGAATTAATGTGACTTTCATATGCTTAGATATAATTCATAGGTTCTTTTTAGTGTTCATTTATTTCAGAAAAATTAGAAAAGGTCCACTACAAAATTTGTCCTTATAACTAATGAATCTGAATTATCTTCATGACTATAAAATAAAATGTATTGATTATTTCAATGAATGCTATTTATTGTACACCTCTTATGAGCCTATTATTGCCCTAAGTACAAGGGAAGATACAAAGCTAGGTAATCACATAGGTGTTGAAGGTCAATGTGAGAAAGGTTCTTGGGTTTAGATAGTATGAGTCATTATAAACTTGAGTATGAAGGATTTTCTACTCTGATCTTCTTTATATTACCACTGATTGTGGCATTCCCAAATCTTCAATTTTATCTAAAAGAGAGAGAAAAAGAGTAATATATAGTTGGAGAACTCTCAGGCCCCTAATTAGTTTAATATATTGTGGTCACCCATGATGTGATAGGTACCTTGTAAAGGTAAGGCACAATGATGGTGGAGTTTCTACCTTTGTGTTAAGTTTATCTTCTACCTCGATGACTCCCAGTCATTAAACTTTAGACTAGGGACAATCTAGATGTGCTTACTAAGTTTTCCATTGAGCAGCTATAGCAGACACTATAACTATAAACATGCTGGCCCTCCAAATATTTTGGAATTAAAATGGGGGCCTCATACTCAATCATTGGTCAAGTAACATGCTGACTCAAAAGCAGAGGCACTGAACTACAGGAAGCATTGTGCACTCACAGAATCTGTGATTCTGATTCAGTGAGTACAGAGTGGATCTCATAGATGCTTTTCTCAGAAACTTCCCACATGATTGTCCAGAGTAGTCAATTTGGACAGTTACAGTTTTGCATGTAATCTGATTGTTTCAACTTTTAAAAAATCTATTCCTTGCTTTGCGTGACTGGTGATAGGTGTACGAGATTTCACTGATGAGAACTTGAGGACTTGCCCAGGTTTTTTGACTGTGATGGCCTGCTGCTGGCTTTCCCCATAATGTTACTCAGTTTGCTCAGTCTGACACCGTATTTAGGTTTAACTCTCAGGAGAATTCTAGTATGTAGAGCATTTTTTCTTCACATTAAATATCTAGAGTCCATAGTTCTCTATAATCAACCTATCCTTTATTTTGAATTAATCTTAAAAGCAATTTTAATTTCCTACTGTTATAAAGCATAGTCTGTTTATAAATGCATTTATGCATTCTTTTAAGAAAGGGGCTCAAATTATTCCCCCCCACACTATTGTTCAACATATATGCAAAATAAAAAGCATTAAGTATCCATCAATCATTTGAGTCACTTCTTCCAGCTAAAGAACAGATCAGTTTAAGGACATTCACTTATTTCTCTGTGCAGGAAGAGTGTGAACTTTTCATTGCATTTTAATTCATGTTTTTTCCCCTTTTATTGCCATATTAACTGTCAAATATGAACTTTGTATCCAAAGGTTCTTTTTCCTTATATAGCAATGTGAATATTTCCTTAGCTGTTTTCCTTTCTTCTCTATTCTTTCCACCCCTCCAAATGTGTATAAAAATGGCATTTTGACTTCCTTTGTTTTATAATAGATTGAGTGTTAAACTGAGATAAAATAAGGATCTTCTTTCTCAAGCCTCTTTTAGAGACCATTGGAAATATATACAATCCATTTGCTTGGCCTTAAACTGCCCCAATTTGAACATCATTCTGAAGTTAAAGCTGTCCCGGAGGACTGATGACATTTGATCTGAGTAACAGCTATAGTACTCAGTTGAGGTTGTTCTTTCTATACAGTTTCAAAGCTGGAAGCTCAGAAAATCTATTAAAGCCAGAGTTAGAGCTGAAATAAAGGTGATGACATAGCCATTTGAGGTGAGAAAGGTGAGCTGCTTTAGAGGTTTTCGAGCAGGTGCATAATGAAGACAATCTTGGAGCCAGGCCTCTGCAGCACTCCCAGCTGCCTGGCTCAGATCTGCCAGGGCAGCCCAAGGATGCAATGCAGCATGGCCCGATCAAACCTGTACAACATTCCCCATCCTTCCTCCAACCATTGTTGAAACAGTTCTTATATGCTGCTCTCATTTGGGGGTCTAATTGAACCCTGTTAATAATGTAAGGACAAAGTTTTATGATGCCATTCAGAGAGGCATCATAGGATAGGAACTACTTTTTCTCTCCAGAGCACAGCACAGACTGAGAGAAAAGTCTTCCTTACCATTGTCACATAATGGAGAGGAATTGCATCTGCTTGTAGCATCACAGCAGAAGTTACCTGTTCACGTCTATTAGGACTCATTAAGCTGTGCTTTTTATTCCCTTGGCTCCCAGCTTCCGTGACAGCTTTGGCTGAACAGGATTTCCAACCATCCTCAACAATCTACATGCTCTTTCAGGCCTCATATTCAGATTGTTCTAAGATGAGCACAGGGAAATTCTGTATTTTGTTTCTTCTTCCAGACAACTGGAATTGCCTGTCTTTGGGGGTTACTGTGGGTAGTCTTGTCACTCAGACTCAGCAACAGGCACGAAGTCTCTTCTGATTATGTTTCAGCTCCTTAACAGGAACTGTTCTGTTCCCTCATTTGCCTGCTAAAAACCCATAGTGATTCTTGTCTTGTTAAATATAATTCTGTTGCAATTACTGTCAAATATTAAATTAAAAGTAGTTAGCTCATTAACAGCCCCCCCAACAATTGATTAAAAAGTTTTATTTTTTAATATAATGATGGCTGGCATTTGTGTAGGAACTCAGTTCTCATCTTTGGTAATTGCAGTCACTTGGAATGTTCATTTTGTACACGGTCCCGGAATTCCTGGGGCATGGGAGGGTGGGGTAGTAGGAGCAGATGGATGTGGTGAAAAAGCACCTCAGAGGCAGAGCCTGGGCCTGGGAGATCCAGCTGTAAGTGTGGGGTGCACAGTCAAAGGCCAGGGCTGTTCCTAACCTCAGAGGGGTTCATGAGAATGTATGAGAGGGATCTTTCTGAAAGGGTGAAAAGAGCTTGGATCTGGAGAACACAGGAGCAGTTGAAACTTGAAAGTAGCAAAGCAGGTGGGCAGTGGCACTGAGCAATGTGTCCGCAGGGAAGAGGGGTTGGAGCCCCTGGCCAGATTGCCTCAGGATCAGTCTCGGAGCAGTAAACAAGGCAAAGACTTTGAAAATAACAATAAAATAGCAATTAAATACAGTGTCCTCTCACCTGTGCTTACCATAATATCTGACTCTTAACAAAAACAGAATGCAGATCACAGCACCATACTGTCTACCTTTATCACCATTTCAGTGGTTTTCTAAACCAGAGTTTATTAATCTAAAAAATGCAGGGAGTTTGTTAAAATGCAGATTCTGACTTGGTGGTCTTGGGTGGGATACAAGCTTTCATGTTGTCAACAAGCTCCCAGGTGATGCCTGGGCATCACTTAGAGTAGCAGAACTCGGAGTAGCGTCAAAAGTGCAAGGCTTCATTCACCTCGTCCACCTGCCAGCCACTCTTGTCTCTCTCACTCCTGATGTGCTTTGTGATTGCTGCTTACTGTGTATGGAGCGATGCTCACCCAGCTTTCTGGCTCCTCCTTTCTGGTCTCAGCTTAAATGTCACCTCCCCAGCATTCCTCTCTGACCACCCGATCCAAAGCAGCCCCCTCATTCCCAATTACTCTATTCAAGTAGCTTTTATTTCCAAATTCCATCATAGCTAGCTCTTAATCCATAACCATTTATTTATTTATTCCATTAATTCTTTAGATGTCCCCATTTAGATATAAACCCGCAGGAAGACAGGAACAATTACTGATATATTTCCCACTCTACCATTTATTAGGTCCTGCCTAGGTGCTCTACATTGTATTAAGTGCTTTACATTTATCTCATTTATTCCTAGCATCAATTTTGTAACTTAGGTCTTTTTAATTACTGGGTTACAAACAAGATAAGATAATAGACATCCTTAAAAATACCAGAGACTGCAAGCATTTGAGCAAAATAGAGATCCAGAAAAACGGTATTGCCTGTGCTGCCTCTGACTCTTTGCTGGAGTTTCAACTCCTGAGTGGAGATGTTCAAACTGGAATGACCACATGGTCCCCATGGGGACTCCATCCAGGTGAGCATGAGACTTCCATCCCATAGCTAGGCCAGTCTGATGATAAAGGAGATTGCTAAGTAGTTAAGACAACAAAAACAAATTCAGTATGGAAGCTAACTGGAGTTGTCTACACTTTATCAGAACTACCACCAGCTGCTGTGTGTTGTTCTCTAACCACAGACCCCATCCTTTAAGAATCGGATCAGCCAAAATGATGGAGGAGAGACGTCTTATCCAGGGCAAAGGTGTTGCATACCTCAGATGGACTTTGGCTCCTCTGAACCACCTCCACCACCTGTAACCAGGGGCAGGAATGTTTTGGCCGGGTTTGTCTTGTCCTTTCTGTAAGTACGAATTCTGTTACGAGTGCATTTTCACAGTACTTGGTATCTGGGGTTCACATTCAGCTTTTTCATTAAAGACATGACATTTGTAGCCCTTGTTCTTTTTTAATCAGGGAGGGCAACCCAGGGTTGAAATTAAGTACTAAGTTTTGATGGCCCTGGATGATCCTGAAAGGGCCGTATGAGGTCACTTACATCATACTCTAGACATGTAAACATTTCATTTCTTATGGTGGATGGAAGAGAGATGGAGGAGAGTCACAGTTCTGACTCTAAAGTTTTTCCAAATGCAGGCTCAGCGGCTGACCCTCTTGGAAGGTAGAAGTGCCTGGGGCATGCGGTGGGCTTGTTATTTTTGATGGATTGCAGTCTAGCTGCAGGGCAGGCAGCTCCAACCCCCAGGGTCACAGTGTTGTAAGTTGCAAAGATGTGGAGGCTTGAAACATTTTATTATAGACAGACTTGAGAATTTCAGGCACTATCTTCAGGTTCCCTTCCTCTTCCTTCTTTTCCAGGTTCACCCGAGATAAACAGAATCATGCCAAACTGCATTCCTCTCCCGCACCCCTCCACGCATCCACTCAAGTTGGATATGAAAATTGGTCTCTAATTGTTGGATATCAGTTTGACTAGCTTTGAATTAACAGCTAACTCTGTATTCATTAATCGGAACAGGGAAGAGCAGGCAGACTGTCACAACACTGCTCAGTTCAGCAGTCACGCTGAGCAGGGGAGAGCCGAGGAGGCGCTTTCAAAGTGCACAAGCCGATCTCCATCAGCCCCATCAGCCTGCGATGACGCAGAAGGCAGCCAGCCTCTGTGCCGCCCGAGATGGATGGCACACCTCAAAGTCCACCGTCCCAGGGGCATCCCTGCAATGATCGATGGTTATCTACAGCGATTAAACTTCAGAGCTTTTAAATGTCATTCTGGATTGGAATGCCATCCTATAAATGTGTTGTTTAACATTTATCAAACATGTGGATGGCGTGGGGTTTGCGGGCTGTGGAGTCATTCTTTGGAGGAATAAGAACAAAAGTTAAGAGCCTTGGAACTTGGAAAGCCATGTGAATAAAATCTGATATGATTCTAATAGATTCTCTTCAACACTGAAATAAACTGGGGCAGCGTCTTTCCGTGGGCACTCTACATTGTTTTGTTAAGTGTTGTGATTTAGTGGGGTGTGGTGAGAAAAAATGTACCCTACAACAAAGGGTTAGGAGAAGTGGTTTTAATCTATTGCTTTTATTTGTGGTGATTTACTTTGAAGAAATCACAATCTACCTGTATAACCTCCACTGTGTCATAGAATCACCTGGGAAACTTAAAAAATATCATTCCTCACCTGTAGAGATTCTGACCCAGTCAGCCTGGGAGGGATGAGGCATAGGTATAGTGGTAAAATCTCCCTAAGTAATGGACATGCATAGTTAAGATGACAAACTACTGGCTTAGAAAATTTTTTAAGTTTTTGAGCCCTGTATTTCCTTGGTTTTTAATTTTTATGTAGATACTCCCAAAGTAGAGGGCACTTATTAGTAAGAAAAACTTTCCATCAGAACAACATATGCTGTTGAATGACAAAGAGTGGTCAATATATTCCTGCCACCAGTTGTATTTACACAGTCATGAATTCCTAGATTGACTAATTCCCAGGGATTTTTATCAAATCCAAAGTTATAAGTATGAGGACTATGTGTACTTAGAGCAGGGTGGGCTTTATCAATACTGGCCTCTGTAACAGGTAACTTGGAGCACAGTTCTCCAAACATCAAAAAATTGCTGATAAAGTTTTAGTCCTCTTTCCTCCATTTTCTCTTCTGTTTATTTATTTGCTCTGATTAGAGTCAGGTGGTGGCATAATATTGAAACTATTCTTTATAAAATGAACAAAGATCCATGAGGTGGGAAATGTGGTAGGGGCTCAAACTCTGCAGTATAGGCATAGAAAAAAAAAAAAAAAGCCATTGTCCCCAAGTTTGCTTTCAGGAGTCATGTAGCTGATGTCCATAAAGATTCTTAGCTTTCTTTATGACTCCCATAAATAACATTGCCCTTGTGAAATCTAAGACTAGTTTTTGAGACATTTTCCACCCTGCATTCTAGTGGATCACTGACCAACTCAGAACACTGGCCCATACAGAAGAACTGAGTCAACTGATCTTGCCACTCCCACCCAGGACTCAACCCAAAAAGACAATTTCTGCACTCCTATGATTCTGCGTAGAGCCCAGGCAATCAACAAAGCCAACTAACTGCTTCGCTCCTTGTCCACCACACTATCTTTAAAAACCCTTCCAAATTCTCAGGGAGACATTTGAGAACTTCGTCCTCTGTCCTCCCATGACACCTGGGATGTTAACTCTCTCTCTCCACTGTAACCCAGGTCGTCTCAGTATATTGGCTTCCTTTTGAGCAGTGGGCAACCAACCTCATTGGGCGTTAACAATGTCTTTGAAATGTTAACAATGATCTTAAATGTCTCCTTCTCCTATTTTCTTTGCCACCTACATTCCTACATTCAAGCAGACAGTTGGTGCTGTAATTTTTACCTTACGGAAAGGATGAAGGAAACACCCACACACAAGTCTAGGTCCTTAGACCATGTCCATTTAAGGTGATTGCTCTGAGAGGGGGTGGTGCCCCCCCAATTAGCAAATTCTCCAAGGAAGAAAGGGAGTGAAGAGAAATGAAGAAGTGAGAACAGAGACTTCACTGGGCCCAGGAGGCAGGATCTTGGGGTTTAGTTGCAGCAGGAGTAATGGGAAGGTGGTACAACCTAACAAGGGTGGATGGGGCAAAGGAAGAGGTGAGCAAGTCCCTTTCCATATGGGGACCCCCCAGTGAAAACGCTCAGTGAGGGATAGCTCTGGGGCCCACGTAAGAGGATGTGCCGTCATGTCTCATGTCTCTGAGCAACAGGGAGAATCACCAGATCCAAAGGGGTCACTACGACAGCCACTGCAGTAACAATTGTGTAGGCTGATGGTAGGGCCCTGGGCCACAGGAAGGACAGGTCAGAATGACATAGCACTGGATAAACCACTCTTTCGTGGTGACACTCTGTGAACGCCAAGGAGGGAATGAACTGGATTATGAGATATAACAGGGACCTCAAAGATACAATGTTGCCCTTTAAACATTTTGAGGATATAAAACCTTATGCTATATCCTTTTGATAGAAGTAAAATATAAAAGTGAATCATGAAGTGCAGTTTGGCAAGTAGATACAAGGAAGGCAGTCAGAAATCTATGGAGTATTAAAATGAATTTCCATTTACAAAAAGTCCTCATTGTGCTGCTTTAAATAAAAACAGGTAGAGAATTAGAGGGATAGGAGGTAATTCCATTTGCGAGAGACAAAGTCTACCCTATTTGCATGCAAAAGTGTAGAAGACTTTTTACTTTATTCACCACTCCATTAATCTAATTTCAAAAGGGAAAGCCCAGACTGAAAACAGAGGTTATTCACATTTCGAACAATCTCTGTAGGCATAATGAGTAAGCAAAGCGTTCAACCGTTAGCCTTTGTTGCTTCTTTACCAGCTGGAGACAAGTACAATGAAGGTCATGCTATTTAATCTTATGTATGGATAGGTATGTGCTGTTGGGGTTGAAGAAGGAATTATTTTGGAAAAAAAAAAAAAAAAGACAACAGATCTTTTATGTACTGGGTATCAGTGTACAGTTTGGAATAACATGTTCAATGGTATTTGTTTCCATCTTGTTTTAGTCTACAGAATGATCGATGGAATGAAAATTTCCTTGGTAAACTGTGAGAACTAGTTGGAGTCACAGACACCAAACACCATTCTGCAACATGACGGAGGGTTTGGAACTACTGGAAACACTTCCAGCCCAGGAATTTCCAGGACATCTGGTAAGTCAACAACATTATCACAAACATTATGGCCAACCATGTGAGTTTTTGCAACAATATATTCATTTTCTAAATGTTCCAGCTGAGAAAGCCACACAGAAAATTCCCACCATCTAGCAGATGGCTAATGGGGAAGCCAATATTTTCTGTGGAAACCAAAGTTTCTTCTTCTAACATTAGATATTTTCAGCAGAGAGAACAAATAAGCATTTGTTTTTGTAGTTCATTCTCCCACTCTCCAAAAGAGAATGTATTATAGACTATTAACTTTAAAAAGTACATAAGAAAAATGTTTTGTTTTGTTTTTGTCCTTGAAGTTACAGAACTAAGAGGCTGTGAGATCCAGAAGTGTGGTGGTGAGAATGGTGTCTACTTTCTCATCTGGCATGAGATGGAGGAGTTGGAGAAACTTTATGCCTTTGTTTATTATTATTATTATTATTATTTATTATTATCATCACTATTATTTTTGATTTGTGGGGTAAATTTTTTGAAGTATATGATTGGAAATGAGTTTGCTCCTACCTATATTCAGATTGACTAACTCATAGGACAAGAAACTATAAATGTGACTTGATTTTCATAGAAAATGAAACAAAATGAACAGGGTTCAGTTGCCACATTAATTTTATGGGAGTGAGAGGAATGTCAATGAAAGATAAAATACGTCATTTGAGTAGCAAATCTTCCATAAAGTATACTTTTCTGAGCCAGAAAAGTGGGTCAATGTATTCACCTTAAAGTATTTTACCTTCACTGGTCATTATCAAGCATTCAAGTACCATGTTTAAGAAACATGGTACTTGAATGCTTGAAGCATGTACTTGAATGCTTGATAAACTAATGCTTGTAACATACCTTAACGAGACTTGTTACAAAGACATGTTTTGTTTGCATTTTGTTTTGATTTGTCTTTTAAAAAATTTTCAGGAGCAATTTGAAGCTCCCATTTTCCAGAAATAACTGCAAAGAAGTGTTTTTATGTCCCTATATCTGACTAAAACCCTTTGAAAAAAATAGTTTTGATACTGCCATGCAAAAATACTGGCATGTAAAATTACTCTTATTTTTAACAAGCTAGTTCACTTTCAATTAATATTAATTAAAGTTACTCTATACCTACTACGTACAAGACAATATGCCAGGCTCTGCTGGAGACACAAAAAATTTATGTTGAAGTTAATAGTGCAAAGACGGGCTTAATTTCAGTATGTTATTAATCATAGCTGCTTTCCTCTTTTAACAAAAATGGATATCTTAGCTGAAACACCCATTTGGTGGTTGCTCAGGAGTCTGGCTTTCCGAAGCCTCTGGAGTCCAGGGATGGCTAATAGACTCTCCCTGCTAGATGAAGATGTGCTTTTCCTAGAGTAGAGTTTGGTTGAAAATCAAGAGAATCAAAAACTTGTAAACAGTTCTTTAATGAAATAGACAAATACTTTCTCCTCATTCTCCAAAGATGCCCATGTTTTTATCCCACTGAAGAACCAATGAATATATTGTCCCACGTGGCAAAAGGCTTTTTCAGACGCTTAAGGATCTTGAAATGGAAAGATTATCCTGGATTATCTGGGTGAGGCCAATGCAATTGTGAGAATATGAGGATCTGAAAAAGAAAACAAAACAAAACAAACAAACACCATGCATGTGACTACAGAAGCAGAGACCAGGTGATACCATTTGAGGATGCAGCAAGGGGCCACAAACCAAAAAATGCAGGCAACCTCCAGGGGTCCTCAAACTTTTTAAACAGGGGGCCAGTTCACTGTGCCTCAGACTGTTGGAGGGCTGGACTATAGTTTAAAAAAAGAAAAAAAACTATGAACAAATTCCTATGCACACTGCACATATCTTATTTTGAAGTAAAATACAAAACAGGAACAAATACAATCACACTGCCTCATGTGGCCCACGAGCCGCGGTTTGAGGACCCCTGCTAGAAGGCGGAAAAAGCAAGGAAACCAACCAACCCTCTCTTCGAGGTTCCAAAAAAGTACGCAGCCCCGACAACCCCTCAACAAATGTGCGTTTACCAAGTGTGACCTGTGTCAGACTTTGAGGCTACAGGAGAGAATAAATTTGTGCTGTTCTAAGCCATTGTTTGTGGTGATTTGTAACTTCAGGAATAGGACTCTAATGGAATCAGAAATTGTATTAGAATAAATGATTACTGTAAGTTCTTCTGGATGGAAGAAAGATGTGTGCCTAAGTAAAGGAGACTGTGGCATACCAAGAGTTAATCTTCCAATTTGTCCAGGACTGTACCCTCAAAGACCAGAATCAGCTTTAGCCAGGAGGAACAAGGGAACAAGGAGACGATTGCCTAAAGATGCTTCTTTGTTTCCTGCACTTAATTTTTGCTCAGTCCTAGATCCTTTTTAATATAATTTGAGAAACCCTAGGATACGAACAAATATAGTTTCCTCTTGAAAACTTGTAGACAGACCTAAACAGATCAAAAGTAATCCCAGAAAATGCTCAGCTGAATATTAATGGGTTACTAACTTCTGATTTTAATATGACCTTTTCCTACATCAAACATACCATCCCGGAGGACTAGAGATGACAATAACTTGGCAGATAATTTCTGATGTTCTAGAACTTTCTTTGACATCTATGATGTTTGTTTGTTTTTAAAACCTCAGCAAGTTTCTACCTGATATTGAATATCTTAGCAGATAGACAGCAGAGAGAACAGAAATTGGGGAAAACAAGCAAATATAAAACTGAAATCATTTAACTTGTAAAAGGTAAAATCATCAGAGGGAAGACAACCCCCAGGCTCTGAGTATTTTTCATGATTTGTGCACATTCCTATATAATAAACAGAGATAAGAACTGCAGTACCACATCTAGGTTCTGTTTTTACCAGGAGTGAATGTTGGTCTTACCTCTGTTCACCTTTATTCTGTAGGACAAGATGTCAACATATGTGATTGCTTCTGAGTTGAAGCTTCCTGAATACCTGAGCCTGAAGTCACTTCTGAACTGTTCTGAAGGAACCTGTCATCCTTTTCTGGCTTCCTCTCCTAGGAGCCTGGCCCTCTGAATTATTGCCCTTACCCAACTATCACAATTGTTTATCTGCCCCCTTCCTCCAATAGGACAGGTGGAGCCAAGACCTGCCACCTTAGCTCTGGCAATGTTGGTCTAGGGGCAACCGGCAGCAGAACCAGTAGGCTGGAGGGTAGGCAGGGGGCCCCTAGGAGGCTCTAGTAGCTAGAGGGTAGGCAGGGGGCCCCTAGGAGGCTCTGGTAGCTAGAGGGGCCAGACAACTGCAGGGGAGACACCTGCACCTTGGTGTCTCCTTCCTGGTGCCCTTCTGGCTGAAGGGGAAATCCCACCTTTTCTAGGGCTGGTCAATGTCATGGCTTGGTCAACTTCATGTAAGTTTCCAAGTCTGAGAGTTCTGATTCCCTGCTGCTAAATGGAAGGTTGACTATAACTTTAGAACAGTGGTTCTCAACCTGTGTGTCACGACTCACAGGAATTGTATTAAAGGACGCAGCATTAGGAAGGTTGAGAACCACTGCTTTAGAAGACCTATACCCTAAAAGTAAACATTGAGTTCAGGCAACCACCCGCCCCCACCCCCCTTCACTATATATACCCCTGAGCAGAGAGCCCAGCTGCAGACTTCAGAGAGGGAGCAAGAGAGCTTGTTCTCTCTGCCAGGAGCTTTGGATTTTGTAGTGTTTGTATTTTTTGTGAATAAATCCTGTCTTATCACTGATCTGTAGTTCATGGATTCATTTTTCGAATCGTTGAGACCAAGAACCTGAAACACTGGTATTATATTTGGCAAGCCAGCCAGGAGAAAAAACAAAGTTCTGCTATCAGTGAGATGTGACATCTCACTGAACTTTGTATTTCTGGCCTCTAGGGAAGTGCCTTCACTCATAGAGTACGTCATACATGTTAATTTCAATTGTTAAGTCATTTTCTCTTTCAAGAGTTATTCAACATTTTCATCATCTTTTCAGCTACTATGGCTTGAATACTAAAGCCGTATTTGACTTTTTCCTTAACTTTTCCTTCCACTCAAATATTCATTAAGTCTGTTTCATGCGTTCTTTACAGTCATGCCTCCCTTTGCATTGCTCAGATTTCTACTTGATTCTGGTACGTAGGACCTCCTGCCTGAGTGATTATAGTCAGAGTATCCCAACTTCTTCTAAGCTCTGTGACAAAAATTTCTCCCCTTGGCTATATTGATTTTTTCCAAGTATAACCCCACGGACTGGTGACAGGATGGCTGGGCAGTTAATTACCCAAGAAGTTTAATACAAAAAAACAGGCCCCATTGATGGAGAATATGGCTGAATAGGTATCACGTAGGATTCTTTATTTTTAACAGCTTGCAAGATGTTATAGGTTGGACTGTGTTTTTCCAAATTTATACTATGATGTCCTAATCCCCGGTACCTCATAATGTGACCTAAATAGTGTCATTGAAGATGTAATTAGGTTTAGATGAGGTCATATTGGAGTAGGGCAGGTCACAGACATGCATACAAGAAGAACACTCTGTGAAGGCAGAATTCAGGGTGATGGTTCTACAAGCCGTGGAATGACTCCAATTGTCAGCAATAACCAAAAGCTATGGGAAAGGCATGGAACCCATTCCTCCTCACAGCCCTCTGAAGGAACCACAATGCCAACAATTTGGTCTTGAATTTCTGTCCTCCAGAACTATGAGACAATAAATTTGTGCTATTTTCATACGTCCAATTTGTGGTATTTTGGAACAGAAATCCTAGAAAACTAGACCACTGGGTGATTCTGGTATGTTGACATAGTTTTTGAAGTGGTCTCTTATTTCTCTCCTACATTAAAACCTTCAATACTTTGAGGCTAATTATGAGAACTAAATGAATTAATATTTTAAAAGTCCCTAAAACAGGGTTGACACATATTGTTTAATACACATTAAATTGAAAAAAACTTTATTGCTGAAAGCAGCAATATTGGTATATGTGTAGATCATGTATGATTTTAGATGGCATGAATGTGAAAAGTTCTTAATAATATTGTAGTTGGTATATTAATCCCACAATGTCTCAGATTTTCTTAGGGTATAGATCAATATTTAGTAATAACCCATTTTAGGAACACATTGTATCTTGGAAGCCTAGATGTTCATGAGTCTCACTGGAGCCCCTGTGATTTATTGTAGGGATGCAGAGTACCATGATGTACATGGGTAATGGGATGGGGTCTTGTCAGCTGACTCTCGTTTGGTGTATCATTGCTGTTCAGCAGTAACTAGCACTTCCTTTGGTTTGTGAGTGGATGACAGGGGATTACAATAAACACACCTTGGGCGGTGCCTGTGGCTCAAAGGGGTAGGGCACATATGCCAGAGGTCGCAGGTTCAAACCCAGTCCCTGCCAAAAGCTGTAAAATAAAAAAAAAAAAAAAAAAAAAAAAAAATAAATAAACAAACACAACTTGGCATAAAAAATTCCACAAAGGGTGGCACCTGTGGCTCAGTGGGGAGGGCGCAGGCCCCATATACCGAGGATGGTGGGTTCAAACCCGGCCTCGGCCAACCAAAAAAAAAATAGCTGGGCGTTGTGGCGGGCGCCTATAGTCCCAGCTGCTTGGGAGGCTGAGACAAGAGAATGGCATAGGCCCAAGAGCGGGAGGTTGCTGTGAGCCATGTGATGTCATGGCACTCTACCGAGGGTGGTAAAGTGAGACTCTGTCTCTACAACAACAACAACAAAAAAATTCCACATAATTAGTATGAAAAGACACCAACCATTAGTATTCATGATCTGTCAGACATCCTACTAAATGGTTTACCTGTGTTATTTTATTTAATTCTCATGATAATTTGTGAAATTGGTAGAATGTTATGCCCATTTGTACCAGGGAAAGAACGGAGGATCAGGAGGATGAAGTAATATGCTATAGAGCATACAAATTGTAAGCGGCAAAGCTGACTTTGAGCACGGCAGTCTGACACTGGTGCCTACTCTCCTAACTTCCAGGTTTTACTATCTTTAAAAAGTTAACATTTTCTTTTGAAAGATAGCATACATACAAAAAAGCATTTTACACACACACACACACACACACATACATAATTTAAAAAATACTTGTAAAACAAACACTTCCATAAGTACTGGACTGATAAATAAACAGAAGGCTGCAAGTGCTCTAGAAACTTCCACGCAGCCTGTTATGATCACATTTCCTTCTGATAGCAGAAGGCAAGATGTACACACTGATAACACCTTCTGATAATCAGGGTGACCATTTTCTTGCTTGTCTGTAATTTTATTATCTATGTTTATAACCCTCCATAATGCTACCATTTTTTTAAAGCTATCATCCCAAATCACCTTCTATGGAGACTCTGATCTCTTTCCCCATAATTTTGCTGCTTTAACCCTCTCCTGTAACTTCTGCTTGATAAGACCCTCACCATGCTATATGCATTGCTTTGCCCGTCATACTCATTCCTAGTAAGTCCCTTTCTTCACGGTTTCTGTCGCCAAATTCACCCTTTCTTTATAGTCCACCTACCTCGGGGTGCTTTTCTGGTTTGCCCCATAGGTTTGCTTCCTCTCCTCAGTTTTCTCTTATTCCTGCATTATTCTACCTATTTACACTTTCATCACAGCACATTTCTGTGCTGCTTTTTATTATGAAGTCTGAAGATATTTGCTACTATTATTCATGTTTTATTAATTATATATATATATATATTTTTTGTATTAAACACATGGTATGGGAGATGTAGCTTCTGTATAGCTAGCAGAAAATAAGATACACAAAGTCCTTGCCCTCAGGATGCTTACATTCTGGAGTAGAGAGACAAATAATAAACCCGTAGACAACTACCGTATATACTCGAGTATAAGCCCAGTTTTTTTTCCGGCACAAAATTTGGGCCGAGTTCGGGTTTTTCGGCACAAATTTTGTGCCGGAAAAAACTCAGCTTATACTCGAGTATATACGGTAAGTACACAAGATAATTTCAGATTATGGCAAAGCGCTGGGAAGGAAATGAAACAGGGTGGAAGGCGGTGAGCTGAGAGCTTTTCTTCAATTTAGGGCAAGAAACTTTCAGTCAGAGAGAACACCTCGTGCAACGTCCTGGAGGCAAAAAACAAGGTTAGCAAGGAATGGGTGAGGAGAGAGAGTGTAGAGTAACAGGATGGACAGCTGGTGTTACGAACCCATGTGGAGTTGTACTAACTGTGCTAATGACCTTAGATTCTTTTCCTAGCTCTGATGGGATGCCACAGTAAAGTTTAAAGAATGGAAGGGATATACTTTCCCTTTCTCGTGAGCACTATGGTATATTGTCTTTTAGCCTTTAATGGACATGTCTTTTCCCTAATTAGAGTGCTCCATTTCTGTATTTCCTTCAAGTATTTTCTGTTGATGCTGCTAATACTATCGCAAACCCTGCCCTTTCGAGGCTGTAATTATACTAATACTTTCTTCCAATTTTTAAGAACGTCAAACTTCCTAACAGTACTGAGTATACTTGAAAACCTATCAGTAAGGTAAAGTTTCGATTGGACAACTGAAGTACCTTTGTGTGGTTATTACACCGTCAACAAACATGACTTGCCTTGGGAGCAACTCGAGAAGTGCCAAGACACTTGTTAGCTGTTCAAAATCTAAAGTGTGCCTTCTTTACGATTAGTTATAACTGGATGGGACTTGAATTCCAGCTGACCTTTCATGCACTTCTCAAAGCAAGACATCAAGAAGTAGGAATAGGGACTGAGGTTTCTGATAAAAACTGACAGACATAGCTGGCGCCTTTCCTGTTAAATTTCCTAGGGAGTTCGTGCATTTCATCTCCATACGGTTCGCGCTTCTGCAAATTTTAAACAAGCAAAGCAACTGTCAGGAGAGTTAAAAGAAACCCTAACAAAATTTGTCAACTTATGCACAACTGAGATGTGAATGCATAAAATGGGGGGAGATCTGTTAATAACAAAGAGTTTTTTTTTTTTTTTTTTTCTGTGACAGCTGAGAGCATGCATCTGGTACTGAACTTTCCATGTGGTGGATATTTAGACTGTTATTTATTATCTAAATAAGTAACAGTGCACTCCAGAAACTGAAGGAAAGATTTCTAACTCTGGGAAACAAGGCAGGCTGGGAGCAAGGCATATGGCTGTTGCCCTCAGGCAGAGTTTCTCAGTTTCCAGGGGGTTGGGCCCTGGTGCTAGCACGTGGGGATTAGTTATTAGTTATTAGCAACCCCAAGGCGCCATTGCCTCAGAGGAAAGCCCTGATGCTGTGATCACACTTCATTACTCCCTGATGTTATTAATGAGCCAAATTTCCAAAAGGGAATGCTTCTATTAAGTATGCAATTTAATACTCAACAAAATGATCCCAAATTATACTTCAATGGTTCAACAGGTTCAGTCCGTGTAGCCAGTTATTCGACCCTTATGCGAGAGATGTTAATGATTCATTGCTCCAAGAATAGTCTGAACAACATGGGTGAGAAAATACTTTAAAATAATTTTACTTAAAAGATATTCCTGCAGAGAAGGAGTTTTTGGCGGAAATTGTAGAATTCCAGTTGCCTGGCACCTACCTACTCCTCAATTTAAAAATCAACAGACATTTTCCAGGCCCTGTGCTAGTTGCCAGGGACCTATTGGTGAAAAAGACAGAAAAGGGGCACTGCCTTCATGGGCCAGGCATTCTAATGTAGGAGACATTCAAGAGATGCATGGAAATACATTGATTGGAGAGTTATCTGCAAGGTCCATGGAGGAAATAAGAGGTGAAGATTATAAAACAAGCAAGTAATTTAGGTAATAAGGGAAAGTCCCAGTGAAGACGTTAAGTGACCTAAGACAAAAGGATTAAGTCATGAAAACATTAGTGTGGAGAAGGCTAGAGCTTTCTAAGCAAATGGCATAGCAAACCTGATGGTTGATAAGACCTGGATTTATTCTAAAATGAAAATGTAATTGAGTATTTAGAATGCATAGGGGCTGAAGGAAAGAGTGATACATGATGGACGGAAAGTCAGTTCTGGTAGGAACTTTCCAGCCGTGAAAGATGTATGTTAGTTGTTTAAAGTGTACCTTCTTTTTATTTTTTATTATTTTTTATTTTTATTTATTTATTTATTTATTTTATTAAATCATAGCTGTGTACATTAATGTGATCATGGGGCACCATACACTACTTTCATAGACCGTTTGACACATTTTCATCACTCTGGTTAACATAGCCTTTCTGGCATTTTCTTAGTTATTGTGCTAAGACATCTTTACTATTAGTGGTAACTAGATGAGATTTGAATTCCAGCTTATCTTCCAGTACATCTCGAAGCAAAACACGCAGAGGTAGGAATAGGGGCAGCATGGGTAAGAAGACACTTTAAAATAATTTTAATGCAATATTAAACCACTGAGTTTTTAAGTTGGGAGGGAGGATAGAAGATCCAATTAGTGTTTTGGCGAGCATGAGTATTTTTTCTACATTTCTAAAGACACTTGGCATGTCAATACAGCGTGGTTTCTTGACAAAGCCTATACTGTACAGAGTTTATAATTTCAAAGTTTTCATCCTCCTATACCCTAATATTTATCTATGATTTGCTATATAGTGACTCTAGAGAAGATACAAGCTTACTGTTGAGGGTGAAAAACCACACTAACATGGACAATCTTCATACATGTGATCCACCTTCCAATCTGAAGTTCCCAGACTCTGTAGAGTATAGAAGTTCAAAGAGAAGCCGTCCTTGAACCAGAGCATCATGGGAATTTCCTCATGGGGGTTTCTCTGTCCCTCACCCCCATTCCAGGACTCTAGGTCAGTCAGCATATTTTAATATGTAAATGCTATAGATACATGGCTACAAAAATCCCATGTAAATAATGCAGAAGTTATTATGTATTTTATTTTACTTGTGCTTGTATCTGTGTGTGAGGTTAAAGGCAAGGAGGTTCAGAGTAATATCATATAGATAACTGCATTAAGGGCTACCCCTAGTATTACAGCTTGATCAAGTTATGAGATTCTTTGTAACAAAGCAATGCTATAATTCACCATTGTTTAGAAATAGAGTCACAGAAATGACATCATTCTGAATAGTGGGAAAATGCTGGGGAATCCAGACTCTTCACATTAAAAATGTTGAACATGTAGCATTGCAAAATCAAATTATTAGCAGATTTCAAAAGGAAATCTAGGAGAATACCAGTCTTATTCAAGAGGGGTTTTTTGGTGTCAAAAATCTGCTTCTTTTATGTCAACTAGAAAACAAAAGCTAATAGATGGGCTTCTTGCTATCATAAAGTAAAATATAGATGCTGAGAACATAAAGACTTATTTTCACCTTTATTCTTATCTTGGTAAAACAGTCCACTGACTCTATCACCCTTTGTCTAGCTGAGGTTTAGCGCTGCTGTCGTCGACATTAAAGCCAGGAAAGGAAAGCCGGGCTCTGGAGATACTTTAACTGCCTTAGGCATAAGCCATTATCTTCACCCTGTGAAAAATTGCCCGATTTCTTCTCTTGATAAAACTAGACACAGGTTTAAAAACATTACTTAGAAACACAACCCTCAAATATCTCAGCCCTTATTTTTCTTCCTTTATCATTCACCAGAGCCTTTGAGAATTGGGGGAGCAGCAATGTAACTACTTTTAATGAAATGCACTTAAAGAGGGTGAAATGTTAGATTTCATGTTGGAGACGCAGTTGATAGAGGCATTATCCCTGTAGGGCTTATTCAGTCAAGAGCCTGAGACGCTGAAGCCAGCAGAGATGAGCTGGGAGGAGAGTCCTCAAGGGGCAACGCACACAGTGCGAGGAGGCTTTCCGTGGGCTTCCCTTAGCTCTGGCTAAGAGTGGAGTGTGAACTTGCATATGGGTCACACGTCATCCCTTCTGCAGTGGTGACAATTATCTGAGTGTCCTCAAAGTTTGGTATGAACACCTGAGCAAGGCATTCTTGTCCTCTGTCATCATCACCAATCCACCTCCCAGGTGTCCTTCCTACCACACTTCCATCACATACACCAGTACTGTCACCATCACAAACTTCCTGCCATTCTGCAGACTCTCTTGTATTCATCTCTGTCTATGCCTTTGTTTTTACTATGCTTATCGCATCTAATGGCTCCATTCAAATTTAACCCTTTTTCCATTTAATCTTCTTCAGAACCTTATTCACATCATTACTACCTATTTTCTGTTCCCAGAGCATTTTAGCATTTTCCTTCTGTCTCCTAGTTTTAACATTTCACATTCCTCTCTGCATTCTCCGTATGTTTCCATTCCTCCTCCCCTTCAGACTGTAAGTTCTTCGAGAACAATGAGTCATTTCCTCACCATGTCTTTCTTTCAGAAACTAGCACACAGCCCAAGAACATTGGGTACATTCCAGTGAGTGCCAGGGAAACAAGGGGAAAAAGACATGCCCAGCTTCGCTTCTTATGGAGCTTATGTTCCAGCAGTGGAAGAATAACAATAAACAGAAAATGTAGAGGGGAAAACAATTCCATCGTGTGCTAGATTATATAAAGCAAACAGAAAGGCTGCTGGGATGGGAATATTTCTGGGATGGGGGAAATTTCATTACATAGGGTATAGGAGCTGGCTTCTTTGTAGCGGCGGGGTGGAGGATGGGAAATGGCAGCGGGGCAGGCCAAATGAGGCATTCCAGAGAGCAGGTTTAGCAACATCCTACAACAAGAAAAACTCTGGCATAGGTAAAGAAGGCATTTTGCAAGTTAGACTCATTTTGTGGTAATGGAGACAGAGGTATGAGATTGAGTTGGACAGTGATGCAGGTGCCAGATCATTTAGGACAAGGAATTTGGACTCAATTTTAAATGCAGTTGGAAGCCATTGGATTGTTTTATACAGGAATGTAATATTATATGATTAATATTTTCAAAGATAATGTACAAGTGATCCCATCTCAGGGTGGGCAAGG